>ML816061.1:103441-120245 GCA_009831015.1 Picea engelmannii | reverse complement strand
GACTGAAAGCAAGGACCTATGAATCAGGAACATAATCAGACTCCACAACCAACAGGATATTACATAATTTATTTCATGTTTACTCAATTGTTTGGATTCATAACATATTACATGTCCCTCTTGCATGAGGAATCCTCTGAGTCCCTCTTTGCAAGCATCGGTGCAAACCATGAATTCCTTGTTTGGGTCTACAATCTTTAGTACAGGGTCATGTGTTAAGAGGTGTTTCAACTACTGGAAACTTCCCTCAAATTCTATTGTCCAAATAAATTTCACCCCCTTTCTTTGTAGTGAAGTGATTGGGTGACCAATCTTAGAAAAATATATTATGAATCTCCTAGAGTATCCTGTTAAACCCATGAAGGATCTAATGTTAGCAACATCCTTGGGTGTGGTTCAATCTATAATGTCTTTTATCTTATGAAGGTCAATTTCTAGTCCTTTCTTAGAGATAATGTGACCTAAGTAATGTAATTTCCTCTGAAAGAAGTCACACTTGTTAAGCTTAGCATAGACCTTGTTCTCTCTTAGTACTTGGAGTACTAACTTTAAGTGTTCTTCATGCTATTCCTTACTCCTGGATTAAACTAGGATATCATCAATAAAAACTAATACAAATATGTCCAATAATGTTTTGAATACATTGTTCATCAAACACAAGAAGGTGCTAGGTGCATTGGTGAGACCAAATGGCACCACCACAAAGTCATAGTGTCCATACCTTGTCCTAAATGAGGTTTTATAAATGTCCCCATCCTTGATTCGAACTTGATGATATTCAGATCTTAGATCAATCTTGGAAAATATGGTGGAACCTCTTAATTGATCAAATAAGTCATCAATCCTGGGTGGGGGGTACTTATTCTTAATTTTGATTTTATTGAGTTATCGATAGTTTATGCACAACCTGATTGTGCCATCCTTCTTCTTTACAAATAAGGTTGGTGCTCCCCATGGAGACACACTAGGAATAATGTACCCCTTGTCTAACATTTTCTTCAATTGCAATTTGAGATCAACTAAATATGGGGTACTCATCCTATAGGGTGATCTAGACATTGGCACTGCTCTAGGTACAAGCTCTATTGAGAAATCAATATCTCTCTTGGGAGGTAGCCCTGATAACTCTTTTGGAAACACATCTCTAAATTATTTCAGTATAGGGTTCTCTTCTAGGCTTGGTTTTTGGTTCTTAACATAATTTAATACATGTATTGCAGACAAAGGGCACCCCTTCCTCCAATACTTCTTCAATTGGAGGGTTGATATCTTTCTTACTGAGACATGTTTTTGAATTCCCTGTAAAGTTCTTCTCTCCCCTTTGTCATATTCACATTCTAAGGTTTTGTTATAACAATCCAGTTTAGCTTTATGAGAAGACAACCAATCCATGTCGATCAACATGTTGCGTGATCCTAGAGGAAGGATGTTTAAGGTGTCTTGGGTAGGCAACCCATTCATGATGATTGGGCATGTTGTTATGACCATTGTTACCCTTCTTTTTGTTCCCATGGCTAGTTGTACCAGCAATGGCTCAGTGTGTTTTGCTTGTTGTAATTTATACTTCAGAATGGTTTGAGGGGAAATATAACTCATATTAGTACCAAGGTCTCTCAAAATAGAAATAAAATGGTTGGTGACCATACCTTCCATTTCCACCACCGATGCTTGGTGGTTTGCTTGTCTATTGTCTAAAGTTACATGGATTTTTGGTATGTTTCTAGATACATCATCGACTGTGGTAGACTCTTGGATGTTGTAAACTCCCTTATTTTGTGGATTCCTATGAGGATAGTCTCCCAATATGTTTTCTTCTCCACAACCCAAACATTTCAACAGTTCCTTCTTTATGCTTTCATTCCTACCCGGGGTTGATCCAATAGTCTTATCTCCACCTTGAGATGGGAAGTTTTGTTGATTCACACTTTTGGCAGGGAAGTTGTAACACCCCGATTTTAATCCCTATGAACTATAATGTATTATGTAAATGTGACATTAGGATGGTGAGTAGGTGAAGTTCAAAAGGGTTCGGAGTGCTTAGGAAATGTAATACTTCTATATACATTAATAAAAAAATACATTGTCAGTTGCAAGATGGACAAAGACAAGAGATAGGTGGCTTAAGGGGATAAGACTTTTTATTATATTTTATTTACCCATTTGTTGTGGTGGGAAATCCCCCTACGGACTAGCAAATAGGGTTATATTATGCATGCAGATATGACCAAAAGAAACCTACTTTATACCTCATCCCTAGACCTAATTCCCATTTCTTTTCAACAAATACATGGTTAGACCAACATACCTTGTTTCGTATGGTCGATGTCGATCCTTCTTCACGCTTGATCGCTTGTTATCATCTCTCCTCCCAAGGCTGACCTGCACACAAAACAAGCAACAAACTACACATGCATTTTACCTACAAACTAATGGGTTAGAGATTCAAACATATATTTATTGAACTATGAAGAACTCATATAGTGGGATGGGAAAAGTATTTCTTTATTATTAAATTTAATGAATCAACTTACAATGTCGAGACCGACCATTGCTCCACAAATCCTGATCCTGGGCTTCTCTTCAAATGTCCTCCAACTTCTTTGCTTTGTATCTCTCTTTGCACAAGGATGGCTAAAGGGTTGGGACAATGGGAATATGCAATTGGACAAAGTTTCTTTACTCTTATTCTCCTCCTCCAAATGGGACCCCTAACCCTTCTTTTATATCCTAGAAGAAGCTAGGTATTTGGACAAACCCTTGGCCATGCATGGCCAAGAGTTTCAGTTAACTCACCCAAAGTTGTGTGTTCCATCTGAAAATTTCCTTTTTTCATTCTTTTGTCGGTCCATGCAGGTTGTTTTAGGTCAACTAGCGTGTACACGTGTGAAGTAATGCAGTAGGGCGTGTGGGCCTTTATAAAAGATGTTTTTTAAAGAGTTGTTGAGCAGTGCTTTGGCAAAGAAGGGATATGATATGGCCTGATGCCAGGTAAGCATGTATGGTGAAAATTAGGGTTATAACAGATGCCCCCTAATGTGTGAGGTCAGAATAGCATCTGATGGTTGAAATACATTACCAATTTTTACTGATGTGCCGAACAAGTGAGCCCAGGGACCAGGAACCGGGAGACATCGTCTGCAAAATAACAAATGTCTCACCGAGGTGGGCATACCCATGCTTGGGATAAAATAGAATCATGGCTACCAATCAAATACAATGTAGATCCATGTCAAATAACTATATAAAGTGTAGCCGCGAACAATACACAACAAAGATACATCTTGAAATCAAAAAGATATACATATAGAGTATCCATCTTCTAGAAGCTGATACGGCCTGATGGCTAGAGATGAGGTCTTTAGAGCTCGAGAAACAACTTCAAAATCTTCAAACTCAAAGGTAGGAGTGTAATATGAGTGTACGACTTCACTACCCAGAGGACTTCGATGACTCGTCGGTCATGGACTAGAAAATCTTGATGATCATACTGAAGGCTTCATTGATTTCGAACAAGGACTTGATTGGACATTCAGGATGTTCGGGTATGAGGGAAAGAGACAAATTGCATAGGGGATGACTCAGGCTTGGTAGAAACTTCCCTTGGACAACAACACAACAAATGATAAGACTTAGGCAGCATGGCATTAATCATAAGTTTACGAAGCAGGAGGCAACGCAAACTCTCCATATGTTTGGAAGAATAACCAAACAGAGGAGGACATAACTCTATGTAGCGAGAATAGCTTCCTAAGGTCATATTAAATCCCATAGTTTGATGAAAAAATGGACAGATGTGCTTTATCCAAGGGCGACTCATTATGCTACCAATAAAAAAAATACTTTTCCCTTCCTCTTTTTGGGGTATATTTGATTTTTTTGTCTTTTTCAATGATTTTGGAAAAAGAATAAAGGAATGATACGTTACAATGGAGGAACGAGTGCTACAAACATACAAGTTCAAGGCGCAAGGACAAGCCTGATGTTCAGAATAATGATACTCAGGAAAAAAATCCTCCAGGGGCCAAGGGTGTTAAGACGCAGAAGCAAAGTGCTACAAGGCTGACATAAAATGTATGCAAATGTGGTTAACAAAACACACAATGGTAACGTCCTTCGATGTAAGTTTAATGAGCCTAGAGAAGGTAAGCTTGGTGGTTTTTCATATTTAGAGAGTCTGAAAAAATGTAAAAGGAGACTCCATTGGGGTACCTTTTTCAAAGATAGTCTAGTCGGTTCGAAAAAGGGGTAAACTAGCACCGACAAGACGCCTATTCAAAAACCATTTTAACAAGTGTGAGAAAGACAATATCACTTGACCATTTTTTCATTTTTAAGGAGTCTGAAAAAAGATTTACTATGGACTCCGTCAGGAATGTTCTTCTAGACCAGTTTAATGAGTGTGAAAGAATAAGGCCACTCGATGATCTTTTCAATTTTAGGGAGCCTGAAAAGAGTTTAACTATGGACTCCATGGGGGTTCCTTTTTCTTAAGTTTAGTCCCTCAGGCTCGAAAAAGGGGTAAAATTATACCTGAGAGTACTCTTCTAAAGAACTGAAGTTCCATAGAGTATACCTTTGTTCGTACAGTTTATCGTCCGGACCGAAAAAGGGGTAAACTACCGCCAGACAGACGTGACTTCAAATTTCAGTTTAACAAGCATGAAAGGCCACAAGATCGCTCGACGATCTTTTCATGTTTAGAGGGTCTGAAAAGGGATTAAAAGAAGACCCATTATATCTTTTGGGAGTCCTAAGGGTGATTTCAAGAGAGAAAAGGAATCATGCAAATGAGGCTCAAACTCGTAATCAGGAAAAACTACAAGGACTCCCGAGCCTACAGTGATTAAAGACAGCATAGATACCATAATGCAACCAGGATCTACCTAGGTCATCCATGTTTTGGTAAGATCTACCACCAAGTCGTGACACTTCTAAAGCAGCTATGATGGTTCTGTGTCACAACTTGATGGGATCGATCCTATGGCAAAGGAAAAATACAATGAGATACAAAATTCAGGGTAGAAACCTAACCTATATGCTCAAGTTGATCCTCGGAAAAAAAAATCATGGACCATCGAAAATTACTCAAAACTCCAAAAAATTGTCCCGATACCTGATCATATCCCTCCCATGCAACTCCCGAATCACTCTAAATGGTTTTTGGTATAAAGAAAATGATAAGGGAGGCCAAAAAAGTGACAAAAATATGCCAAAAAGTCTATAAATAGAAGCCGGCAGCTCATTATCACCATTGTTGATTTGAAAATTGACTCTGGAGCCAAAAGACCCCCCTTTGATAAAAGTTGCAATTTTTGGGAGCTATAGTGGACGAAACGAACTTATGTTTGGACCAAGTAAGTACAAACTCTCTTATCTTGTATTTTAAGTCTTTGTTTTTGCATTGGGTTTCATTTTTTAAGGGGGCATTGACCTTTTAAAGGTCGGCCCTAGGTCCACGTGGGTTGTCTCAGGACAGGCCGCATGTACATTCGGGCAGAGTAAACTCTGCACGCGTGTACACACGACTGTCACCATTACATACTACGTGGAACCCCTTATTGAATGAAAAAGGCTTAAAAACAAGGGTTAACCCTCCTGAACCTTGGTGTTTTGTAGGATGTATGTCCACTGGAGAGAAAGAGAGCATGAAGAGGTTAGTGAGTTGGTCGGGGAAAACCCCAATGCTTTGGCTACTTTGATGCAGTGTGGGTTACTCAAGTTTTTTCTATGTCCTTTTATGTGGGCACAACCTAGGCTATTGAATGCCTTGGTTGACTACTGGCATCCAGATGCAGAGGCATTCATGTTAGAGGGGTAGTCACTAGTGCCCATGACCGAGGACATTTACTTTTTGACTGGCCTCTCTAGGAGAGGGGAACCAAGTCAACTTTTGGACTTTTCCTTCGGAGCCGCATAACATAGCGAAATTTATAGGTCTATATTGTGCAGATGATACAGACCGCTCAAGCTCACAGGTGCCCATAAGAAAGATCACCGATTTATCGCTACATGCGATAGTATTGCTTATTGGGTGAATTATTGGTTCTGTGGCTTTACATCAGGCGTCCCGTGCACAGATGAATTGTGAAATCCAGTGCTTAAATGCACAAATTTTTGATTGGAGTACCACATTTCTTGAGTGTGTGAAGAGGCAGTTGACAGATTGTCATTTGCGGACACATAGGAACTTTGGGTTCGGGACCATTCTGTATTCATTCTTTTTTGAGAGAGTTCTGAGTTTTAGTCCTCGAGTAGTGGTACGAGGACATCAAGATTCTCTTCATGTTGTATGTATATGGGCAGTATTACTTCCGCGACAGGGTGGCGAAAGGACCAATGAGTTCTTCGACGATGACTTTTTCGCGTGGTTGTCGCGATAGATCCCAGTTATAGAGGATTATCCCTATGCCGGGATTGATTTCTCAAGAGACCCTGAGATACCATTACCTCCTGGTGAGGAGTGAGGGGAGATGCGTAAGTCTCCACCTTTGTAGTTTTTGTTTTTTGTTTTTGTTAAACATATGTAAATTTTATGTTGTTTTTATATATATCATTTTTTTTTGTTATACCAGAGTATTTGATGGATATGTGTTCATCGTGTGCAGATGTTGGACCAGTGTGACCCACTGACTATGCAAGGAACAGGCGGCGTCCTCGACTAGTGGTCACACCTGCCGCCGCAGGGGGACCAGCAGTAGCAAGAGATCTTCCAACTGGGGAGGCTGAGAGGGTATTGAGACAAGTCGAGCGGAACTTTACTGCACTCACTCGCATGGTCCCAATGGCAGAGATTGAGGACCTTCCACCATCTATGCAGCCTCATGTAGTGGGGGCACCACGGACGTGGGTCTGGTTGTTTCAGCATTTAGCCAATGATGTGGATCAGTATAATAGGGCCCACAGGCCCTGACTTTAGCTAGACGTTTTTACGTGCCACGAGCACTACTTGTATATATTTTTTGAGGGCATAATCCCTATGACTCGTTATTGGTCATATTTTTGAGGTGCTTGCGTCCATCTATGTACTCTGGTTACTATATGATATTATATATGTTTTTTTTGTCTTTTGTGTCTTATGGATTATGTGTGAAAAAAATGTATTTACATGTTTATGTGAATGTTCTTTCATATGTGTGCAAGATGCCAATCTAAAATTTGATTAGCTAGAGTATCTGTAACTTGGTTTAATCTCCTAGGAACATGAAAATATGTAATATAATCAAAGCATCGTTCTAAGAGACATACCCTAAGGAATCATCGGTGTAAAGTTGGATCATGAACCCGGTATACTCTATTTAATTGAGACACAACCAGCTGAGCGTAAAGATAGACCCGAAGATGAGAGATACCAAATGAAAAAGTGTCACGAAGCAACTCAATAACTTCACTATACTCGACGACATTGTTTGTGGTGTCACCTAAGAATATACCTTCGGAAGATAATAACTGGCCTTAAGGTGTAAAAATTACCCAATTTGCGGAGGCAAGCCTCTGAGTCTGCTGACTAGCACCGTCTGCATACCCAACGAACACCTAAACATCACTTGGCATCTGTGATAGTGACGAAACATAACATCAACGACATGTCCGTAACACTAAAAGAAACTAAAAAGTAATAGTGCAAAGACTATACATATGTTACAAAAAGTTACCCATAGTGACATGCCTATGAGTAATACTTCTTGAGGTAGAGCCCATTTCTAGGATCCGCCAAAGCATTCCCTTCAAAGTCAACCAGATGATAAGCACCCTTTTTTAAAACCTCTTTTATGATGAAAGGTCTGAACCACATGGGTTTGAATTTTCTTGCCCCCAGGGGGTCCTTATCTTTGTCATAGACCAAGACAAGGTCTCCTTTAGAGAAAATATGAGGATGAACGGACCTATCATACTGACACTTGAACTTATGTTTGTGAGCCTTGTTGGCCAGGGTTTCATCACGACACTGCTCATTGAGCTGCTCAAGGTATACTAACCGTTCTTCAAGTGGAGAAGTGTCTGGAAATAACTGTATTGCCAACCTTAGAGACGGGATCTGAAATTCAATAGGCAAGACTGCCTCCAGCCCGTAAACGAGTTGGAAATATGAGAAATTGGTTGCAGTCTTAACAGATGTTCGGTAAGCCCATAATGCTGAGTATAACATCAAATGCCAATTTGAATTGGCTGAGTTGATCGTTCGTTGTAGAATGGTCTTAAGAGTTTTGTTCACAGCTTCCACCTGACCATTTTCTTGGGGGTAGTAAGGTGATGAATGTTCCTATCATAACCCAAGATTTGATGTTAACTCGGTCATCATATGGTTTTGAAAGTGACTGCCATGGTCAGTGACAATCTCCCTTGGGACGCTAAACCTTGCTATTATCTGGTTGAATAAAAAGAGAGTTGCAGTCTCTCCATCATGTTTAAACGTTGGCATAGCCTCAACCGACTTCGTGAAGTAGTATACAGATACGATGATATAGCAGTGCCCCCTTGTTGAAGGAGGGTTGTATGTATTGTAATCAATCCCCCACTTGGTGAAGGGACCAACTGTGATGACAGGAAACATGGGAGCGAGATGTGCCCTCATCTTCCGAGAGAAGATTTGGCACGGATGGCACTTCTTGACCGATTCGATACAATCTTTGATAAGTGTCGGCCAAAAGTAACTTGCTTGTAAAATATTTTGGGCTATTTCTAACCCAGACAAATGACTGCCACAAGCTCCGGTATGGCTATTGTTAAGCACAATAACTGATTCTTTGTGAGTGAGACATCGGCGTAGGATGCAGTCTACACCTCTTTGATACAATGTATCATCGAGTATGAGATAATTCTTAGCCTGATGGCATATGCGTCGACGCTCATCATGAGAAGCAGTGGTGGGGCACTTCAAATTTTGGAGATAGATAAGTATATCCCCATACCAGGGATCCGAAGAGGTGATAAAAAACATATCTCCTCTGATAGGCGACTCTTCAGGCACAAGATCACCTGACTCAACTGGAAGTTCTGAAATAAGTTTTGTGAAGACTAGTGACTTTTTGGACTTTGTTGAAACAAAATCTAAGTCAAACTCCTAGAGGATGACTATCCATCTACTGATTTTTTCGCCTATTACCCGTCGTGTCAACATGTACTGAAATGGATTCATGACAGCAATGACGGTGGTCTTGCGAAACAAAACATAATGACGGAACCGTTGAACAACATGGACTGCTGCCAATGCAAGTTTTTCAATATGAGAATAATTGTGTTCCGGTCCTACGAGGCCTCGGCTTAGATAATAGATAACATATTCTGAGAACAAGTCATCCTCCTGAACTAAGACCATGCCAATGGTTGACTCTACTGCAACCAGATATAATAAGATATCCTTGTTATAGTTATGTGGTCAGAGCAAAGGGGCAGTTGTGAGTGCATGTTTTAATGCAGCAAAAGAGCGTTGAGTGGCATCGTCCCAATAAAAAGGAACGTCTTTTTTAAGTAAGCGCATAAATACCTTGGTGATCTCAACGTAGTTAGTGATAAAGCATCTTAGAAAATTTTCCTTGCCCTATAGACTCTGAAGTTGAAGGATTGTGCGTGGGGGAAGGAAACTGAATTATTGCCTCAACCTTGAGAGGATCAACCATGATCCTTATTGTTGACACTATGAAACCTAACAATCATCCTAATGTTACACAAAAGCTGCACTTGTTTGGGTTCAAGTGAATCCAGAAGTAGCGACAATGCTCAAAGATAAGTCGGAGGTGTGTGGGATGATCCGTTCTCTTGCGAGATCGAGATGCTAAATCATCTAAATAGGCCTCGACTATATGCTTGAGGTCATGGAAAGAAAAATACATGGCCCGCTGAAAGGTGGATCCAACATTTTTGAGACCAAAAGGAATCTTACGATACGCAATGTACCCCATGGACATATGAATGTCGTTTTGTGTTGGTATTTGGGTCTGATTTGTATTTGGTTATATCTTAAAAAACTATCCATGAAAGAAAAGGCCTCGCAACCTGCACATTCATCAATTATCTGGTCAATGAATGGTGTGGGAAAATTATCTTTGGGATAGGCCTTGTTCAAATCACGGAAGTCTGTACATGCATGAATTGTGCCTTGCTTTTTATTGACCGGCACGGGGTTTGATACCCATTGGGTCAAATGGATAGGATAGATAAAACTGACTTTTAGCACTTTCTCAACCTCAACCTTAATGGCTTCTGCTTTCTTGGGGTTAACTGGATGAAGCTTCTGTTGGACAGGCTTGGCATCTCGATATGTTGTGATTTCATGTTCAACTATTTTTGGATCAATGCTTGGCATTTCCTCGTAAGACCAGGCAAAAACGTCATGGAATTATTTAAAAATATCCATGTAGATTTGAATCTCTCCGGGGGAGCAGTCAGCTCCGACGAAAACATTCTCCATGACACCAGTGTTTCGGGAGATATTGATCGGTAATGTTTCAGCGATAGTTTCCATATTACCCTTAGCATAAACCTCATGTGTAGCTAAGGGATTAATGGGACAAGACCTATCTCCCATCATAGTCAAGGTGAATTCTCCAGCTTCTATTCTACTTAACGCTAGGAGGAAGTATGATCTATGATGAAGATCTTCCCAGGGTTTGTCCGGACTAATCATTGCCTCAATTATATCTTCATCAGTGGACAAGACTAAAACTAATGAATCGATGTGAGCAAGAGAACCATGAGCCCAAATAGGCTCCAGAAGTGGATCAAACTCTTGTGCAGGAGTTGGATCAGTGTTGGTTGAATATTGATGGACTAAAGAGTATGCTACTTCAGTTGCAGACAAGGGCATGGACATGCCCAGGTGCCCTGTCCCATCCATCGTGGTCGATGGGGAAGGAAGTATTCACGGATCGACGAAGTAAGCCGTGAGGAATGATGAAACGTGAAAAATCTCAACCTTATGGTGATTGGATATAAACTTGATATCGCTTTGAGGGGGCGGGTAATCAAAGGTACCCATCAAAGATGTGCACAAACCAACCCCGACGTTGACTACACCTGGTTTAGGATTATCGATCATCGGGACGGTGGATGCCCCCAATGAAGGGTCGGGTCTGGATAAAGACAATTGATCAATGGTCACTATCTGACACTCGTGTGGAAACAACAAGACCCAGAAAAATGTAGCAACCACAGCTTGCATGGAATAATTCCAACTCCTTCCTAACAAGAGGTTATAGTCGAGGGGAGCATCGACTACCTCTACCCTGACACACACGGTCTTCCCTCCTAACTCCATGGGGAAAGAGGGAATAATACCATGTGGTCAGAATGAATGACCATCGAAAGTAGTGAGGAGAGTAGTTGACGGAGACAAAATGGATTGGCCAACAGCCTTCCAACATGTCAATGACATAATGCATGTCGAGGCTCCCTCATCAACCACCGTGCGGAAGATATTTCGAGTAAAATTTTTCATGGGATAAGCCACTACTATCTGAAATGCTACGTGGTAAGGCAGATGAGGTTTTAGTTCGGTTGTATCCAACATGATTGTACCTGGATTACAAGTCTCGGTAGATCCTAAAGTGGTTAACAAATATTTCCTCTAGGAAGGGAAACTTTGGAGGACCTCCAAAGTGGACATCGCACAAGGGGTTTGTGATAAATCTTCCACCACAAAATAGTTCTGGGCAACCCTTGCATTTGGGTTGTGAGAAGATTTTTTGAACACACCTTTGGGGATGTGTGTCATTATTTCTCCCAATGTATTCTCAATCTGTAGAGGAAGAGATGGGAGTTTGGCTTCTTTGCCCTTCTCAGAAGTGCTTGGCTTACTATAGTCATGTGCTCTAGTCGATATAAAAGCATCACCCTTCACCATATATACATTCATGGATGTGGGGTTGTTTGAAGATGGAGAGGGTCCTTGGCTGCCCCCTTCAATGCTTGCAGAGGCTTGAGTTAGATTTTGCCCATGTTGAAATGGATTGGTTAACACAACAGGTTGTTGCTACGTCACAAAATTTTGGGCTTCTGCAAGCTGAGGACATAGATGGGTTGGGTGGTCTTCTGTGCATAAGTTGCATGAATACCTTGCCTTCTGTTTCTCAGTGTTGTCCCCGCCAGCATTATCAGTAGGTTTTTTACCCCCCTTACCCTTCTTTCGTTGTTTTTTCTTTCCTTCATGTTGTTGGGTGGTCTTTGGATTAGTCGATTGCACAGTGTGTACATCCGACGTTTTGGTAGGGGGAGAAGCCAAAGAAGTAGTTTGGTTGGTCGTTGTGTGTTGTATAGACAATTGTTGCAACTGCTTTGTCAATTGCTCAGCAGGATTTGTTTGTGTTGAACCAACAATACCATCAGCATGTGGTCCATCTCTCTATCTGGTGTTATCAAGTATTGAGCGTGGTGCATCTGGAAAGATCTTGTATAATAAACTAGACTGAGAATATATTAGCTCAAGTTGTTGAGCTCTCATGATGGTGTCTTCTTCAAAAAATACTCTCGACATCACGACGTCTTTGAACAACTGTGGGACCAAAGACTTAAGAAACCACTCAAGCAAGAATGCTGGTGGGACTGGTACCTTAATTAAACTCTTTATGTGCCTCCATTCTTGAATGTGATTAGAGATATGGTTTGCTTTTTTTTGTGAGAAATTGGCTAGCAATTTGGTGCCAGCGTCGTATCCCATAGGTAACTGGAAATGGTTTAGGAAAGCCATCGCCAGTTCGTCGAAGGAAGAGTATCTTGAGTGATCGAGCTCAATGTACCATTTGGCAGCACTCCCAATAAGAGTACATTTAAACAATCACAACTGTACAGAGTCATCTTTCAACGAGTTAGATGAGCACCAAAGATGGAAGGTAGTCACATGATCTCCTAGATATTCGTTAGGCTTGGATTCAAATTTTGGGATGTCCGAAGGCAAATTCATCGGCATAGAGGGCCAACGCGGATCATGACAGATAGGGTCATTCAACAACCTTGTCAAGTCTGGCAAATGCAAGATTGCCAGGAAAGGAAGTTTGGGTTGTTGGTGATAACCTAGGAAAAAGGGGCCTGGACTTTGACTGGCACCAGGTTGCTAGGAAACGTTTGGCTGCTAGCCTGGGTTCTGGTAAAAACCATGGCCATGGCTAGCATATGGATTTTGCATGTGAGGATACATCATCGGTTGATTTCCAAAATAGGACATAGATGGTTGGGCATGCATTACATTCGAAGGAATTTGGGAAGGATTGCCCCATGTCGGTCCCGTGGGGATAGGCATAGTGCTTTGTTCAGGGTTCCATTGATTGTGCAAAGAATTACCCCAGATTGACATTCCTGATGAGGGAATGGATCCCTGCCAAGAATTCCAAGGCCCTGATGTGGAAGAATTTCCTGGGTGTGCCCCCTGTCCAGGAATAGTACCCTGCATAGGAATAGGTTGTTCGAAACTGGGGTTTCCCCGAGTTGGGAAAGTAGCTGATGAGAAGGTGTTGTTACCAAATGTAACGAACAAAGAAAATGGTGTCGAACCTACCGGCATATTACGCGAAGGTGGTCCTTGACTCCCCACTCCAAATAAACTATGGTGTGCAGGTGGCCCGGTGGATTGCTAATGCACGCCACCGAGTGAAGGGGATGAAGGAGGTATATGACCTCCCCTGTAAGGGAAAGCTTTAAAAGGAGTAGGAGTTCCCCCCATGTGTCCTTGCAGAGGAGCATTAGAGCTCCCTTCCCCCAAACCTGAAGTCTGTGAAGTGGAGTAGGAAAGTACAGGACTTGTACCTGAACTAGGCATCCCGTATGAGAACGGAAGGCCTGTCCCACTTGGGGTGAAAGGGGTTGTGGCCACCACTAGAGACGGGATTGGCCCACTATGCGATGTAGAGGCGGTTGAGACCATGGTGGCTTAGACTAGTGACGGTGGGTTAGGAGGTGGAAACTCTCCTGTGGTGACAACCGTAGTGGGAATTGAAGAATTCCCAAAAGGAGTAACAACATTTGTTTCCATTGTTGCGTGCGACACTGTCTGGCACTCATAAGGATGAATCGGTATGATGGTGCGTGATGAAAGATCAGTGGTGGAGGTCTCAACTAGACCAAAAGCTGGCGCTCCAAGGTCTACAATGGTCGATTCCTTTGGATGTTGGTTGGGTACAATTTCTTGTGACCCGGTCGCTTCAAAAGACCCTTGTTGGTCTAGCTTTCGCCTTAGTGGTGGCGGGGGTGGCTCTAGTGTAGCCGAAGATAAGCCAAGAAGCCTTCGTGACCAGCGGAGCTCATGATCCTCCATTGTGTGAGAAGATCAAAGAAACACTAGGGTAGTCTAACCGTTCAAAAACAACATACACTAAAAAAGTCCCTATAAGATAATGTTGGAAATGTTTAACAGGTAGCATATGCTTGTCATTGATGGCAAGTACATCAATGAAGATGGCATGAATATAGGAAGAATGTGATAGACGGGCATCAGAAGTATTTTTGGAAGAAGCTGCATAGAAACCTCGATAAGATCAACAGAGATAGTGCAGAGGATGTTTGGTATGTTTTACAGGCAGTGTAAGCTTGTCATTGATGGAAAGTACAATAGTAATGATGGATTGAGTACAACATCGATGATCAATAGGAAAATAGAATATAAGTCCAGGAATATCGAATGATCGAAGGAAATGCTGGCAAGTAAAACAATGATGATGGATTGAGTATAGCAGCGATGATCAAACAGGCAAAGAGAAGATAAGTCCAGGAAGATTGAATGATCGAAGGCAATGCAACATTGACAAAATGATCGAAGGCCTGAGAAGCATTTCTGATCGTTGGATCCCATCCAAAATTCCCGACAGCATGAGGGCCGTCAGATCTGAATAAAGACAAGAAGAGCACACTGAAGAGGAGGATAGATCTCAGACATCAAATCTGAGCGCAGGGTCCGACCACCGTTGGATCGAGGAAAACATGCACGATCTTTAAAAGTGCAAGGAGTAGAGGGCTCACAAATCCTGAAAGTAGGAGGATCGTCCATCTCAGGGGGTTATGTGGACCATTGATCCAAATCCCTATCGGAGTTTCAGGGATCGAGAGTTGGAGATGACAAGGAATATCATCCACAGAAATCCCAATTTCGCGATATGAAAAATTGCGACGTAATCTGAGCCGTCAAATCAAGATCACATATGGACCGTCAATCCGACTCACATCAGCAAACCATGTCAGCTAGGAACACATGGCACAACCAGGTAATGACAAGTGTCAGACTGATTCAACATGCCAAGAACATGTAAGTCACGAATCAGGGTGACACGTGGCAGTTATTTAACACATGTGACGTCAGCAGACTTACACCATGTCGGAGTTTCAAGGATCACGTGTTGGAGATGTCAAAGAAACAATGCAACATGAATCCTGATTTCGTGATATGAAAAATCATGACTTAAATCGTAGTCGTTGAATCAAGATCAAATCTGGACCGTTGATTCCAGTCCATGTCAGAGTTTCGAGGATAGAGTGTTGAAGTTGTCAAAGAACATTCACCATAGGAATCCCGATTTCGTGATATGAGAAATCGCGATGTAATCTGAGCCGTCAGATCAAGCTTTGATCTGGACCGTTGATTCCAGTCTGTGTCATAGTTTCAGGGATCGCAACATGGAGTGGCAAGTAAACAATGCAACAAGATAGACGATTTCGCGATATGCGAAATTGCGATTCAATCGCAGCCGTTGAATCAATATCTGATTAGGACCATTGAATCCCATGCCATTTCGGGGTATCGGGGATCGCGACTTGGAGAGTCGAGATGTTTCATCTCCACACTCACAAAATGCGAAATCACGAAAGCACCTTATGCATAAGGCTGTGGTTACAACCCATGGTCAAGAGAAGGGAAGGAGTCAGTCCAGATAAGCTCCATTTCGGGGTTTCGGAGATCACGACTTGGAAAGTCGAGATGCATCATTTACAGATCCACGAAACACGAATTCGCAAAAAGCGCTTTTAGCATAGGTGCTTGGTTATGACCATAGTCATATTAGGGAAGGAGCTAGTGCAGAAAATTTATGTATCGAAGCTTCGGATATCGCAACTTGAAGTGTCAAGACACTTGGGCATAGGAATGCCGAAATGCCGAAACCTGATTTAAAGGCAAGATTAATAAAGTTCATCCAACGACGCAAATAAACCTGAAGGAGATCGGAGGGCTATTGATGCACGATGCAGTGAAACTGCCAGAAACCATTGATGACGTCTGCTAGAGAATTCGAAGAGACCTTTGTGTGATCGCCAGAGGAGATGAAGAGTCTCCAAGCTTCGTCCAGTGAAGGAAGACTATTCTTAGAATGGATTGACAGATGGATGAGTGTTGAAGTATGTAACTAAAATAGAGAAGGTGAGCTCGCCTATCATAGAAAAGACGAAGAGTCTCAAACTGCCAGAGAGGCTGAGGAATCTCAGTACAACATACAGTGATGATGAACGCGTGGGAAAACTGCCAGAGAAGCTGAAGAGTTACCAAGATGATCAGGCAGAGCACTCGAGAGGTGGAGGATATTGGCGTGGAGTCAACATCCAGAGGCATTGCAAATATTGCATGCACAAAGACAACAGAGACTATAAGAATGTCGAACAAAGAAGAGACAAGGGTTGTCGTTGTGTAGGAGAATCAGGGTGGAAGGGAGGTGCTAGGGAGGACTATTGTCCTCATAGGTTCAAGTGGGTTCTTGAACATAGGGAGTTTTAGATTCCATCTGGTTGCAGCCAGAGAAACCAGGGTGGCAGGGTGGTGCAAGGGAGAACTCTTGTTCTCTGTTATACAGGTTGGTGCCTGTATGATTGGAAGTTTGTGCTTCCATCTAGTTGG
>ML816061.1:90209-103341 GCA_009831015.1 Picea engelmannii | reverse complement strand
AGAAGACAATTGAGGACCTCGAACTGATTCGAGACCCACGAGGCCCCATGGAAAATGCAATCAACGGAATCCCAAAACAAGCCCTCTATATGTGTTCTCCACTACGATTGGTCCAACTTTGGAGGGGTTATCTCCGCTACCTTTCCACACGTGGCCTCGTGTTTATCCCCTGTGTTAGAGGGGGGTCCCAGATAAATTTCACAATACTAGACTTGGACACTCCCTAACTTAGACTCCAATGTTTGATTTTAATGGCCTTGAAGAGTTTCCTCTCCAAACCTAATCCAAGGCCCTAATCTTGAACTATTTGGTTAACCCTACAAACATAAAAGTCTAATAAATTTTAGATTTAGCGTTAATTTTATGGCTTGTCTTATTTCAAGGGGTATGAAAGTGAAACTAATGATGTTTGAAAGATGAAAGTACAGAATGAACAGAAAGATGGAAACAAAAAATTTCACTTAACGCAAATTTTCAACAACTTTTCAAATTTTTATTTTTTTATTTTTCTAAGATATTTTTAATCAACAAACTTAAAGAAGGATTTCACTCGACTACGAGACGATCTATGTAAACTATCAAGAACTTAAGTAAACAAAGATTTTTCCCTGGATACTAATGCAAAACCACACTTTTCAACCAAACAAGAAAATGAAAGAGATTTTTTTTTATTTAAATGTTGATAAAGCAAAAAGGAAAAATACCAACAAGTCGAAAACCAAAAAAAAATTTCTGGCCTAATCGCAGATCGCAAAGAATCACTTCAAAAAATCACACACTAGCAACTTAAAAAAGGACTCTCACACTTGTCTAAAAACCCTAAAGAAAAAAAAAATTAATGACAACTTTTTAAATGAAAAAAGAAAGCTAAGGCTAAGATCAACCCTAAGCTATTGATTGCTAGGACAGAGATTCAGAAATCTAAGAGGTATAACTCTTGTCAAGGGAAAGGATGACTGCCTTACCCTCAACAAAAACTATCCTGCACAAGCACACTACTGACAATCCAACAATAAGCGTGTGCACGTGAGCTGTGTAGAGCCAAAAGGCATGTACACACGTGCTGACCTTCTACAGGTCGCGTGTATCTCTAAAACTATAAAACAAATAAAAATAGACAATCCAAACCAGGAAGAGACCACTGTTATTGAAAACCAATATCTCTTGAAGCCTTAGACACTCTCTTTAACAGAAAAATCAAACAATGTAAGGAAAAAATTCGTAAAACAAACCAATCTAAGACAAGACTGCACACAACCAAGACTTAGAAAGAGTTCCAGAAAACCCCTGAGAATGACTGATTCTGACAGGGAAGAGGATGAATGCCTCAAAAAAAATTTGGAATCTGCATGCTACTGCTACTTCTTCAGCTAGCATTTACACACAGGTTGTAAGAGAGTAGGGCGCGGGTACACGCGTTCAGACCTTATGTAGGCCGCATGTACTTCTGTGGGTCTCGAAAAAACACAATCAAGCAAATAACAGAGATAGATGGTATGGAAAACCAGACTCTTTGCTAGCTCATACTTTGCAGAAACTTCAAAAAACAGGAAAGAAAACCAGTCTTTTAAAACTACCCAAAAAATACTCCTAGGAACCCTAGAGACTTCCCCAGTACGGTCGCCAATTCTATTGTGGTGGGAAATCCCCCTACAGACTAGAAAATAGGGTTCTATTATGCATGCAGATATGACCAAAAGAAACCTACTTTATACCTTCGTCCCCAGACCTAATACCCATTTATTTTCAGAAAATACATGGTTAGACCAACATACCTTGTTCCAGATGGTCGATGTCGATCCTTCTTCACACTTGATCACTTGTTAGCAACTCTCCTCGCAAGGCTAACCTACATACAAAACAAGCAAAAAACTACACATGCATTTTATCTACAGACTAATGGGTTAGAGATTCAAACATATATTTATTGAACTATGAAGAACTCATATAGTGGGATGGGAAAACCATTTCTTTATTATTAACTTTAATGAATCAACTTACAATGTCGAGACTGGCCACTGCTCCGTGAATCCTGATCCTGGGCTCCTTTTCAAATGTCCTCCAACTTCTTTGCTTTGTATCTCTCTTTGAACAAGGATGGCTAAAGGGTTGGGACAATGGGAATATGAAATTGGGAAAAGTTTCTTTACTCTTATTCTCCTCCTCCAAATGGGACCCCTAACCCTTCTTTTATAGGCTAGAAGAAGCTAGGTATTTGGACGAACCCTCAGCCATCCATGGCCGGGAGTTTCAGTTAACTCACCCAAAGTTGTGTGTTCCATCGAAAACTTTCCTTTTTTCATGCTTTTGTCAGTCCACGTGATTTTTTTAGGTCAGCTAGCATGTACACGCGTCCAGCAATGGAGTAGGGCATGTGGGCCCTTATAAAAGAGATTTTTAAAGAGTTGTTGAGCAGTGCTTTGGCAAAGAAGGGATCTGAGATGGCCTGATGCCAAGTAAGCATGTATGGTGCAAATTAGGGTTATAACACCATTTAGTTTTAATTGAGAGAAGTCATTACATGAGCTTATTGGGAGGAAGGCCATGTGGTTCTTGTTTTCAATTAATTATATAAACATCCCATGTGGGTTGTTTTGGGGATTCACTTTTTCTTATTCATTCACTCTTACACCAGTCTAACTCTTTCATTTTTTGGGTGCCTCATTCTTGATAATTCGTGTGCTCTTGGTCTGAGCATGGAAATAAATGGATGGAAGAGGAGATCCATTATTAGATGGATGTAATAAATTATTGATCATTCCAGGAGGGAATGGATGCACGAGTGCATGAGATTGATGGAAGTTTGGAAAGAACTATCCATAGCTGATAATCCTTGGAGTTTCCAAAAGAGATATTTCCTAACCAGTAGCACTGGAGCCCTGGAGAGAAATGGAACAACCTAAGGGATTGCATGGCAGATAAAGGTGTTCATTTCTTTGGTTTGTGCAGGCTGAAGGGGAAAGAGAGTTGGAAATTAGGTTTTGTTGTGTGGTTGGGAAACCTGAGAGTTAGTTATCCAATTGTTGTGTGTTTTATATTTGGCCTAGGACCCATCATTGTGGATTCACAACCATGGCTTGGGGGTGACCTGCTGTTGAGAGTAAATGAACGACAATGTCTATGGTTGGGACGAACTTCCTTGGTCTACATCCAGTTGGTGAATGTTTACTTGCAAAGATAAGTGCTCTTTGTGTTTTATGTATAATGTATATTCCATTATGTATTTAATTATCTCTAAGATGTATTTTGGTGTGCATGCTTGTTGTTTATTTGTTGTGCATGACACATTGTTTATTTCTTTTATGTTGTATCATGGATATTGATTAATGCATGTGAGTCTTTCGTGCTTAATTTTTAATTAATTATTATCATAATTTGAAATCAGTTTTGAAGTGATTTTTTGAGACCTAGTGTGGCCAGCTTGTGGGTGGTTGGGTATGTTATAGAATCCCATCATGGTATTCTTCCCAAAATTATTGAACCTTGAAGGTTTAACTCCCATCTTCTTGAATCCTATCTCATTTTTTTTCTTCCATTCCTTGGGGAGTTCTACTTTGTGGTTGATTTGCTTGTAACAATATATGGCCTTCTGAATGGCATCTTCTAGGTTTTAGGTTCATCAAATTCAATCCTATTTCAGAAGGATTGAGGCATCCCACTAAGAAATTGCTACATATTTAACTTTTAATCCTTTATGTAGGGTACACACCTCATCAGTTCCATAATTTGTTTTATGTATTCATCTATAGTAAGTTGTCCTAATTTGAGCTCATAGAAATCCTTCATATTTTCATCATAGTACCATTGTTGGCACAGGGGCTGACCCAAGGTTCAATGCTCAAGAGTGCACCAATAAAGCCCTAGCTACTGGCCCTTTCAGCAACACCTGCAAATCATATGAAGTCTCACCTGAGGTAGAGGCGGGGGTGGTTGCAAGACTCAGGTGTCTGCAACCTTAGCTGGGACAAAGATCTATGATTCTATCTTTATAGGGCACTTAGGATAGATCATTCATCAATATTTAACCCTTATTATACTTCACAAACAACACAGAGCTCCATGGTGAATACTCATATTTACAGTGTTTCATCACTTAACCATATTAACCCAGATCATATCCAGTAGATCATCATTAAGCATCCTCATACACATCAGATCTAACAAGCATATATATCTAAGAAGCACATAGCATAAGTGGATATATCAAAGCACATAGAATAAGAAAAGATAAACACATTGAACCAAAGCACAGAGCATAACACACACATTTACATGGTTCACCCCCCCCTGGGGCTACGTCCACAAGATCTTCTTCTTTATTATCGCCCTCAAGTTGTTACAAGCACAAAGCCTCTGAAACCCTTCTTCGCATAGGATAGAATATATGTGCATCTCGCTAGATCATTCTTCCTTGCGTTACAATATCAATCACACAGTAACTTGCACGTATCCTTGCAAGCCTTACACAGTTTGCACAGAGAACTTATTCAACATCACATAGATGCACCACCAATTTCACTAAGAAATCACATCTACTACTTCTTACATTGCCTATATTTCTATTTATACATTACAAAAGTAGGCCTAAGTATGGGTAAACCCACGGGCTGACATCCCTTTCCCATTACATTAACCCAAAACCCTAAAAGAGGCCCAAAAGTGGATCGAGATCCTGTGATCTCTACTTCACCTGGTGCTCCATATTTGACATGGTGTTGAAGTCCAAAAACAATCAATTATGACCAAGTGTTCCTCAAAACTTGGTCAAGGTCCAACAGGCCCCCAACACTCACCTGTGACTTGTCCCGAGTCACTCAAGTCTGACCAATTCTGCTTTGAATTCCTCAAGCTTGGCTCGAGTTTCTTCGACCTACTGCATTGCTACTTCCTCTTGCTCAGTGAACTCCTAGATGAGTGCCTCGTTCACCAGCCCTTCTAGGCGTTGTTTTGTTGTATTCACAACCTGTTCAAGTTCTACTCCTTGGATTTCAACTTCAATGAACAGTTGGCATGCCTTTTCTTGAACTGGTTGAAGTCGTTGAGAGACTTCCATTACTTTACTCTGATGTGTGTGAATCTATTGTTGGGCTATGCATTGCTTTGGAAACCTCTTCATTCTCTCTATGGGTGATAGGGCCTTCAGCTGCACCTATAGTTTTTCAGCATCGTACTTTTCCTCTTGGAGCTAGGACTCCAATTTATGCAATTATGGGTTCTTGGTTAGGTTCTTGTAGATCTGCGCACTTCTGCTACTTAACTATTTGCATTCCTCAATGAGTGCTTTAATCCTTTCTACGATGCTTTGGGTAGTTATTTCTCACTGGTCACGCACTTCTTATGGGGTCTGTGGTATGGTCTAAATCTCTAAGTCCACGACTCTTTGTTGAATTTGTTGAATAAATTCAGCAAGCATCATCACTTGGTGTTTGATGGGGTCCTCTGCCTTCTGTTCTAATCCAGTCATAGAGAGAAATTCTCTGTTGACTGCTTCTTCAATCCCAATTAGCTTCGCGAGCAGTTTCTCTCTCTCTTTTTCGATCTTCACTCTGTCTTCTTCAAATTTCACCTGGAGAGTGTCCTTTTCTTGTTACGTATCTCGACGTTGCTCGATGATTTCCTCCTATGCTTACTTTAAGGCCTGGGTGGCTTGTGATTTTTCTTCCTGTGCCTTCTGAAGGTGTACTTTGATTGTGTCAGCAATCTTGCGGATTTGAACTGGTTCATTTCCTTCTTTTGTTGTTCCTTTTGGCAGGGGTGCAGAGGAGACTGCGCGGCTAGACTGGAGAGCTTGTTGTACTCCTTGGAGTTCGATCTCGATTCTTTTATACATTGTCTCTTTCTTAGCTTCCTTCTTTTATTTTATCTCTTCTATGGCTTCGTTCATAGCTGTAATGAGAAAACTGAAGTCATCTGGAGTGAGCATGGTCTTTAGCTTAGTCATGGGTGCTTTTGATTTCTTTCGGGAGGAAGGTTCCGGAGGCAAACCCTTCCTTTTATTTATGATCTCTACTTCGTCTCCTGGCCTCTGTTTGACTTCCTCTAAGTCTTTTCCATTACCTCCTTGCTCTGGTGTACCAGATGTGGTTCTTACATTTTTGTCTACATCCTGGATTTCCTCATCCTTCTTTGTCTGCTTTGTTTTCTTTGTCTTACTGGGCCCAGGTGTATTATGTATAGTTTTTGGGCTGTCAATGTCGAACACTTTTATGGGGTCTACTAGAAAAAGGAGGTTCGCCGACCATTCCTTGGTGATTTCCTCCAGGTCTTCTTCTATCATATTATAATAATATTGAAGTTGTTCCTTGTTATCATCAGCACATGTTGTAATATATATAAAATGGCAGTTAGCACGGAACTTTATCAAAGTTTGAAACTTGTGTAAAGTATTTGGGTCATGCGAGGCTCGGACTGGATGGTGAGCTCCAACTGGGTGTAGTGGGTATGAAATACGACATTGGATTTCCACTTCTTGTTCTTATCGTTCGAGTACCACAGTGTACTGAACTTTGCAGCTAGTGGTTCAAAGGGTCAATGTCGGGGAAGGTTGCACCTTATAGTATCTCCCATGCGACGAAAGCTATAATTATCAAGAGACAACTAAAATGAAATTCATGCCCCTGATCCTAGGCTTCTTCACAATCAATCTCTAGTTGATTCACCAGTTACTTCACCCAGTTCATTTGTAGTCCCTCTACGCACTTCCCTGCGAGGTCGAATACAAAGTCGGATACTTGCGTAGGTCGATTCTTGCATACCAACTTCCCTGCGATCAGTTGAAAGGAGAGGCACACTGTGCCACTTTCAATAGAAGCTACCTTATATCCTTGCATGCCTTTATCAACATCATTGTAGGCTTCTTTGATCTTTTGAGCAAGAGCGTGATCCATGGTCTTTCTAGGATATTAATCATGGGGATCAGGGCCCTGCATGCTAAGCCCAATGATCTGGTTGATCAGCGTTGGATCAACTGTTATGCAACGGTTCAACCATAAGTATCCTCCATGGTAACTTGCCAGCAACAAATTCACACAAGAATTCACCTCCTGGTGTCTACCGAAGTGTGGTATCTTCATAACGTTGAGCAGAGTGGACTACACAAGGTTCATCATCCATTACTGAGGGATGATCTTCGAATTCTTGCCCTTGGTTCTAGTTAGGTACTTGTATGGGGCAAGTATGTTGTAAACTTTACGATCCCCCAGGTTGAAGTCACTAAACTTCAATGCTACGATCTTTTCATGATCTGTGCAGACTGCGTGTACTCCTTTTGGCAGGTATGGAGTGACTACATTGTACTAAAATTCTCTAGGCACACTATCTCTATTGATCGCACCGCTCAGAGGTGGTATGTAAGCAGGTAGGATGGATGGAACCAACTTCACGTTCGCCAGATCATCTTTATGTTTGGTTCTTCTTTCTGTGCCGTATCAGAATGTTCTTTCTCGAGACTTTGATGAGGAGGCTTGCACTCCTCTCATCGATGAATCCTATAAACCTGTAGACAATCCCCGCTCTGACATGACTCTTTCGGCTCTGAGGCTAGAGAGTACCTCTCTTATAGATTCTTCAGTTGTGCTAAATTTGTCGGACATATACACTCAAGATCAATAGCTCGGGTTCTCAAAGTAACGTAGATACTATAGTAAGGTAGAGAGTAAGGGTGGAGTAATCAATGTTCATAATTCAGGTAGTCTGCGGACTCAAATTCACGATTAGAAAAAGTGTCTTTCGTGCATGGCGTGATGGATTAAGTAAGTAAATCTTTAACAGATCGTTTGCAATGGATATGGGGCTTCCTTAACTCTATTTTTGTCCATTATGGTGTGTTTTAATGGTCTAGTGATGAGCCATCAATTCTTTTCGATCTGTTCGGAGCGGCAGTCGAATGGATATATCGGCCTCCAATGGCTATATTGCTTCGCCATGGCGAAGTGACCCATGTCGTTGTTCTGATATCCCGACGAAGCTTGATTTTTGCAAAGTTTCTTTCGGAGAGGGTCCCTCTGGAACCCTTTGTCACTTGTCGATATGATCTCTCTTTTTACTTAGCTTTCTATCCTTCTTCCCCATGAGCTTCGTATCGGTAGTTATTTTCTCGTTCTGGTTCTTATTTTCCTTGGGCATAGTCACTTCACATTGCTGAGGTTCTTTCCCAAGACTCTGGAGAACTACTTCGTCTGTATCTGGTACAGATACTCCAATCTTCTGTGAGTCCCCTAACTCTTTGACATTTGAGCATCTAGTGTCAAATAGATTTTATATATTCTCTTATTCTTCAATAAACTGCACGATCCTTCTGGTCATGAAATCTTTTAGCTCTTGTCTCTATTGTTGTAATACCTTTTCTTATTCCTTCTTTATGGCTTGATCTCTCTCAATACAAGGTTTTCCAAGTAACATAGTGAAGAGGTGTCATCCTCAATAAATTTAATAATCTCAAAATCTTCTTCTGACGAAGTTCCATTGACTGTCATAGGTATTTGAGTGAGTTTTCCACATAACATCACTAGTTTTCCTCTGAATAGTCCTATTCCTCCCAATGAAGGAATCATGGTTGGCTTCCCTATAGCTTCCCAAGTTCTTTCTGGCATAATGTTCATTTGTGTTTCTTCATCAAGAATACAGTCAATGTCGAAGTCCCCTAGTCTTGCTTTGATTTGTTCCTTTTCTTTGAAGATCTCTGGTAATCGGACATCTTTATGTTCCTTCAGGGTTTCTTTCATCTGTATTAATATTTTCTCTGATTCTTTTTGGGGTTCTGCTATTTCTAGGGCTTTCCTAGGGTTTTCTTCATGCAGTTTCATTCTTTCAAGCTTAGCAATCATTCTAGGGCAATCCAATACTTCATGGTCCAAAGATTTGTAACAGAGACAACTGGGTTTTCCACCAGGGCATTCCTTAGCTATATGGCCTAGTTTTCTGCAACCGTAACATAAGTTCAATCCTCTCTTTCTCTTAAATTATCCCCAACTTCTTTTGTACTGTGCACCAAGATCATGGTAATTATCCTACAAAAAATTCTTTCTAGGATCCTGCATCCATTTGTTAGTCCAAACATTCTTTCTATGCATAGGTATAACATATCTATCATTATGCTTATCATATCTATTCATATCAAACTTTCTTTCTTCTATTAATGCCCTAGGTTTTAAGCTAGGACCGAATCTATCAAACATACCTAGATCCATGATCTAGAAACAAATCATTTCACTTATCTTACTTCTACAGAGCACAAAGCTTCCAGATCTAAGAAATTTTAACTATTATTACCTTTATTAGAGAACAAGGCTTATAGATCTTACCTCTTTTCTGCAGATCTGGCCTCTTTCTTTCAGAAATTTCCACTTTTACTTTTCTTAGAGCATAGAGCGTTCATATCTCGCTTCTTTTCTTCAGATTTGATCTTCCTTTCTTCAGATCTGACCTTATTCCTTGCACAAAGCTTCACAGGTTGAGTAAAAATCTATGCACTAGGGCAATAGATCTATGCATAGAGATTTCTTTTGCACAAAGTTTCTTCTTCCTCAGTTCCCAGAAATCACAGTTTCAAGTCCCAACAACAAACCATTTTTTGGCACAAGGGTAGACCCAGGGTTCAATTCTCAAGAGCGCACCAACAAATCCCTAACTACCGACCCTTTCGGCAACACCTGCGAAGCAGATGAAGTCTCACCTGAGGTAGAGGCAGGGGTGGTTGCAAGACTTGGGTGTCTACAACCTTAGCTGGGACAAATATCTGTGATTCTATCTTTATAGGGCACTTAGGATAGATTGTTCATCAATATTTAACCCTTATTATACTTCGCAGACAGCATAGAGCTTCGCGGTTAATACTCAAATTTACAGTGTTTCAGCACTTAACCATAGTAACCCAGATCATATCCAGTAGATCAACACTAACCATCCTCATACACATTAGATATAATAATCATATATATCTAAGAAGCACAGAGCATAAGTGGATATATCAAAGCACATAACATAAGCAAAGATAAACACATTGAACCAAAGAATAGAGCATAAAACACAGATTTATGTGGTTCACCCCCCCCCCTCGAGCTACATCCACAAGATCTTCTTCTTTATTATCGTCCTCAAGTTGTTACAAGCACAAAGCCTCTGAAACCCTTCTTCTCATAGGACATAAGATCTGCGCATCTCGCTAGATCCTTCTTCCTTGTGTTACAGTATCAACCACACAGTAATTTTCACTTAGCCTTGCAAGCCTTAAACAATTCACATCGAGCACTTATTCAACATCACATGGATGCACCACTAATTACACTAAGAAATCACATATACTACTTCTTTCATTTCCTATCTTTCTATTTATACATTACAAAAGTAGGCCTAAGCATGGGTAAACCCACGGGCCGACATCCCTTTCCCATTACATTAACCCAAAACCCTAAAAGAGGCCCAAAAGTGGACCGAGATCTCGTGATCTTTACTTCACCTGGCGCTCCATCTTTGACAGGGTGTCGAAGTCCAAAAATGGTCAATTATGACCAAGTGTTCCTCAAAACTTGGTCAAGGGCCAACAACTGCTCATAAAGGTACTTCTTCTTGAAGTATTTCTCAAAATTATTCCAGGACAACACATTTTCCCATATTTCGTTTACATTTCTAAGGTCTTCCCACCAGATAGAGGCATTTCCATTCAAATTCAATATAGTTATTTGGGATTTCAAGTTCTCAGAGTAGTTATGAACTCTGGAATACTTCTTCAGGCCTAGTATATAATCTTATGCCTCTTCCCCTTTTTTATTTCCCCATCAAAAGTAGGTGGCTTGGCTTTCTTAAATTCCTCGGGGTCCCTGCCCTTGGAGTAATTCCTTTTCTTCCCCTTCTTCTAAGAATGGGAACTGGTCTTAATTCTATACATCTCTGTGGATCTTTCTACTCCTTCGTTGTATAAATCCTTGGATGAATTTTTGGTTTTGGTATAAGTCTTGTCTCCATGATGATACTTTTTGAGAGGATTTCTTCTGGAATTGTTGCTTTCAGGTCCATGCCTTTGCATTTCAGGTAAATTCTAGGTTTTCTCTAGTCAATCTTTTCCCATTTTTTTGGCAGTGGGCCCATGCTGCAATTTTCATTGTAGTTATGATAGGATTTGCAGTAGGACCGCAATTATCTCGGTCTATTTTTCCTACTCCTTCATTAGCTGGTCATTATCAGCCTTAAATATTTGCAACTTTTCCCTAAGACTTCTCATGGGATCAACCAAGTTTGGAGGGAATTATATCATTCTCCTTTGTCATATTCTTCCTCTTTGTTATGGGAACTCCCCCCATTCATGGTGGGTCACCATTATTGTTCTTAGATCTTGTTTGGGAAATCTCAGACTAGTTGTTAGAACCACACAATGTACCTTTTTGCCTATACTTTTTGCCACTATTATACTCTTGATCATCCATATTTAGACTCATACTATCACTTTATCTGATCATCCCAAAGGTATACAACGTCCCTTCTCATTACTATACATTTAATCTGTTTTCCATAATATTTTACATCACTCTCGTACTTGACCATTGATTAGAAATGCATAAGTGTTCAAAACTGCAGATTAGCATTTGAGGCCTATTGCTGAAACACAGAATTGTCCAAGGTCGTTGTTGTTGAAACACAGAAATGATGCTGAAACATAGAGATGTCATACAGTATGAGGTCGCAGATGCTGAAACACAGAGCTGTTATACAGTCCGAGGTCACAGATGCTGAAACACAGAGCCGTTATACAGTCCGAGATCACAGATGTTGAAACACGTAGTTGTTACACAGTCCATAGTTGCAGATGCTGAAACACAGAGGAAACCGCCAGGACCGACGATGCTGAAACACAGAGGAAACCGCCAGGACCGATGATGCTGAAACACAAAGGAAGCCGTTACAGTCATCAGTCAACAAATCACTAACCGTCGCTCCTACACAATGCCGACACAGTCAAGCGCAATTCACGTGGTTGAAACAGCCCGCGAATTGCGATGCTGAAACAACATCAACAGCAACGAGAAGAAGTTGTTACACCAGTCATAACAACAAAACCTCATTCAGCTCCTGTAATAGCATTCTGTTGCATGAGACTAGGACATCCTATGCTGGTTTAGAAAGTAGATACGACTAAAGATAGGATTCAGATACACATTGTAATTTATTGTATCGAAGGGGTTCCCTCTTTAAATGAGAGGAAATCATCATTCGAGGGGGAGAAGTTTTATGTATTGAAGAAGCTCCAGAGAAGAGGGACGTATTCCATTTCCAGATTGTAATATGATATTTTGACATATGAATAAAAGACTGCTTTGAGTATCCTTCTCTAGATTTCTCGTTTCAGGGGAATCTTGTGAGAAGGGAGGGCCCACCTTCTTCACAAGATTCACCCATTAGTTTAGAAGTGTGTTAGTACAATCTCTTTTTATGCTTTGATTAACTTTTCTTTTCTGAAACACTGATTTTAATGAATTCCGCTCTACTAAAACACTACTGACTCTGTCTTAGTTTATTGAATGAAATTCGTAATTATTTTTATTAGCAATCTTGTGTGATGATTTTATGAGGCTATCCAGAGATTGGGTTAAGGGTTCCTGCTCAGAAAGGAAGGAATCAGAACATCCTATCCTATGTAGATTTCAATTACTTCTACAAGTGTGCTAGCCAGAGATTGGGTTAAGGGTTCCTGCTCAGAAAGGAAGGAATCAGAACATCCTGTTCTCTGTAGATTTCAATTTCCTTATGCAAGTGTGTCAGCCAGAGATTGGGTTAAGGGTTCCTGCTCAGAAAGGAAGGAATCAGAACATCCTATCCTCTATAGATTTCAATTACTTCTACAAGTGTGCTAGCCAGAGATTGGGTTAAGGGTTCCTGCTCAGAAAGGAAGGAATCAGACTATCCTGTTCTCTATAGATTTCAATTACTTCTGCAAGTGTGCTAGCCAGGGATTGGGTTAAGGGTTCCTTCTCAGGAAGGAAGGAACTGGAACATCTTGTTCTCTGTAGATTTCCATTATTCCTGCAAGTGTGCTAGCCAGAGACTGGGTTAAGGGTCCCTGCTCAGAAAGGAAGGGATCAGACTATCTTGTTCTCTGTAAATCTCAATTTCACAAGTGTGCTAAACAGAAATAGGGCTT
>ML816061.1:38334-60208 GCA_009831015.1 Picea engelmannii | reverse complement strand
TTTCTTTACTACAAATCTAAGTTGCTTTTGGAATTGAGCATATATAGTGCGTGGTTATCTTTGAAATAAAAAGACTTCCCTGGGTTGACAATTTATGTATCACTTGATTGTTTGAATCAATTAAGCAATTATAGTGACCAACACTAGTTAAGTGTCAAGAATCAACAATTCATTGTTAATAGACTTGTCCATTATCTAAAAAAAACAACATGGTACATTTGTAAACTAATATTATGATGTGGAAATCTAGTGTTTTATAGTAGTATACAATCCCTATTTAGTTGCACAAAAACAACATATAATTATGTTCCTCTCTCTCATAAGAAGGTTTTTGATAAATCCCCTGGATTAATTATTTGTCAGGTTATTATTCTCGAGATTTCGAGGTTAATCGTTGCACAATGAAATCCGTTGGGATTCCACGCGCTGGGTAAGATGGGGACTCAAGGACCGTAGGATCAGATGGTCTATTAATACCCATCGTTGGTCGGCGTCTCTGTGGTCAAAATATGGGTGGGTAAAATTTTAAATTGTGATCGCTAATTATGTTCAGATCAACATTCCATGTCATTATACATCATGAAAGTGTTCATGACTTACGTTAAAGGTTCATTGGTTCCGACAAGAAGCACCTACATAAGCCACACATGAGTTAACTAAGGTTACTTTGTGTTGGTTTTTTTTAGGGTGTCCATTAGGGAACATGTGGGGGTTATTAATGTCATAGTTTCATTCTTATGGGTGGTGTTATTACCACCCCTCGGTCTCCTACTATATCATGAATAAATTACATCTTGGCCAACAAATGCTAACACAATCAAATGTCTAAGTACTTGGTCACCCGACTGGGTATTAGTAGGTCCTTATAAATATGGTAGGTAGTATATCCTTCCCTTTATAATTTTTCTAATAAAACTTATTCAACTCCTTCATAATTTCCTGCTATGATACTACTTTGTAACATACCGAACCCCTTAAGAGATTCTAAGGGGTGGAGTGTCCATTTTTTCTCGATTTATCTAACTTATATTACTTTCTTTTGTTCACATCTCCAAATTTATTTGCTTACTCAAGGAATTTTCGACGACAACACCCTTTTATTTGTGGGATCACGGACTCACAGACTCTTGGCCACATAACTTTATAATTTTCCTTTCACAATTCTACCCGTTAAATCTCGACACTTAGTCATTTTTCCATCTTCGCAGACTTGCAGACCCGTGGACTCATGGTGGTAAAATTCTATATCCTTAACATTCATAAGTCTATGGACTGTCAATTCTTGGCCATATTTCCATCTTTGTGGAATCGCGGACTCATAGAATCTAGGAGGTAATATTATATGATTCTAACTTTCATGAATCTGTGAAGTCTCAACACTTAGTCAGTTTTCCATCTTCATGGAATTCCATATCTGCAGACTCACAGGGGTAATATTATACGACCCTAAATTTCATGAGTGCGTGAAGTCTCAACACATAGTCATTTTTCCCTTTGCAGACTCACGGAAGTGGAATTCTAAGATCCTAACTTTCATGAGTCAATGAAGTCTCAAAACTTAGTCATTTTTTCCTTTGCGGACTCACAGACTTGCCAAGGTGGAATTCTATGATCCTAAATTTCATGAGTCCATGAAGTCTCAATACTTATCCATTTTTCTATATTCTACTAAGATCTGGCATGAAACTTGGGGTGGAACATGGCACGTGTATCACTTGACACATGGCATCCATATTCCCTATAGGTCCTTGTCTGATTCTGCAAAAACTATGTGACACATGACACCTTCTTAGAGTGATGAGGCCTTCTTCTATCAGGACACATGGTGATACTAGTCAGTAGGGTACATCATGATGACTTCAATTTTTTTCCCTTGGTCCCATTCCATCGAGATTCACCAAGATCTATGGCATAGTTTTCATCATGACCTCACCCCAATCGACGGTCTATATCGCCCCTCGGGCTTCCAAGGTCATTCTGACCAGGAGGCTCCAACCGTGTTAATATCCATGGATCCAATGGTCCATGATCATCCATGATAACTTCCCAATATGTTAATAATCTTGTTGATTTTTGAAGTACAACTTTGTGATCAGCATCAATGAAGGGTCGGGATTCTTCCCTTCATCCCAATCAATGGATGAGGTCGCATCTCGACTACATCCTGATAAAAGGCCCAAATTTATTCATCATGACAAATACATGGCCATGATTCTTCTGAAGTGAATTAGGGATTTTCCACTAACTTAATAGTCCATGCTTGAGATTATCCATTTCATGAAGGTCTCTCTTCGAGTCCTTCTCAAGTATTACTGATCTTAGAGGATGATCGCACTTGACCAATGTACTGTTAAGAACCAAATATCAAAATAGCATAAAAGCCTCAAAATAAGTACTCAATGCCTTGACAAAGAGAGAAATTCAGATAATAAGCCTATTCAAGGGGGAAACCTCTGTATACATCATATGAATTCAAAAATACAATATGATTCTAAAAGAAAAGGTCTCCTTGGTATATATGGGAGACTAGGAAGTACAATTACAACTAATGAACCCAAGCTGACATAAATAAAATAACAATACTAATGTAATATGCCCCAATTAAGGGTTAATGTGCCACAATTTAGGGCTTAACACGCCCCTCCCCTTCAGAGAAGTGTTTTCCTCAATGCTTGAGTAGTTATGGATGCTTCTATATAAAATACTCATCTTCCCATGTGGAATCTTCAACAGGTAGTTTATTCCAGTTAATGAGATACTCTTAAATTGATCTATTCCTCAACTAGAGAATTCTTGGGTCAATGATAGCTTCATGCTCCAATATGATTTTTATTTCCTAGTAAAGTTCTATAAATATAGTTTGAACTGGGATATTGTCACCTATAACCTTCTTTAAGCATGAAACATGGAAAACTATGTGTACTCGTGAAGATGCAGGAAACTCCAATTTGTATGCCATAGTACCAATCTTTTGCAACACCTTATAAGGGCCATAGTAATTTGGTTATAATTTATTATCCTTCTTAGCTTGATTGAGGGAAATCTATTTATATGGTTGTAGTCTTAAAAATACCCAATCCCCTACTTCAAAACTTCTTTCACTACGATGTTGATCTGCTTGTTGTTTCATGTGATTCTGTGCCATAGTCAAGTTATCCTTTAAGATTTGGAGAACTTGTTGTTAATGCTCGATGTGATATTCCACTACTTGAACCTTAGATTTTTCTTTTAGAGAAGAAGTGATGGATGGTGCGTGATATCCATAAAGCACCATAAATGGTGTCATTTTTGTTGCAATATGAAAGGAAGTGTTATACCACCATTATGCCAAGGGTAACCACTTGAACCATTGTGTTTTTTTATCACAGACAAAGAAACAAAGGTAGACTTCCATACATTTTTTCACTATATCAGTTTGTCCATCGAATTGAGGATGATAATATTAGCTATGAGCCAATTGAGTACCAAAACAAGAAAATATGTCCAAAAATGTCCAGTGAAGATGGGATCTTTGTCACTTACAATAATCTTTGGGCTTCCATGTAGCTTTTGAATTGTCTCCATGAATGCAGTAGCAATTGTATTGGATTTGAAAGGATGAGAGAGTGCACAAAATTGTGTGTACTTGATAAGTCTATCAAAAATCACCATGATGACACTCTTTCCTTCAGACTCCGATAACCCTATGATGAAATCCATGGAAACCTCCTCCCAATGCTGACTTGGAATGGATAATGGTTGTAAAAGACCCGGGGTATTAATTGTGTCCACCTTATTTTGTTGGAAAACCAAATATTCTACCACAAACCTTTGAACGTCAGTTTTAAGGCCATCCCCAAAAATTCTCTCTTCAACCTGTGATAGATTTTCAAAACTATTGAGTTCCCTACTACCAGAGAGGTGTGCAATTCCAAAAGTACCTTTTGTTTGAGTTGAGAGTTCTTACATAAATATAAGTGATCTTTGTGCCATATTGAATCACTTTTCCATGTAAATATATCAGATGCACTGAAATCTTGCTGCAACCTTTGAATGCAAGTCCACACTTCTTCGTCATTCTTCCATTCATCTCTTACTTTTGTTATCCAATCAGGTTGGACAATAGATATAGCACAAAAAAATTCCTCGACATGTTCATACTTTATTGAGAGTGCATCTGCCACAACATGTTGCTTCCCTTTTTTGTAGATGATTTCAAAGTCATAACCCAACATCTTGGTCACCTATTTTTGTTTCTCTTTTGAAGATAGTCTTTTTTCCAAGAAGTATTTAAGATTTTCATGACTTTTTTTGACCTTGAAGTGCATACCTATTAGGTAAGGGTGTCATTGCTTCAATGCATGTAGTATTTCCATCATTTCCTTCTCATAACTTAGTTTGTGTAAGTCCTTTCCCTTGAGTGGTCAACTTTCAAAAGCAAGGGGCCTTCCTTCTTGCATTAGAACAACACCAATGCCATTTCTCGAGGCATCACATTCCACAATAAATGTTTTTTTGAAGTCTTGTGTGGTCAAGAAAGGAGTTTTGCACATTGCCTCTTCAAGTTTTTCAAAATCTTAAGTTGCCTCCAGAATCCATGAAAATGCATCCTTCTTAGTTAATGCAGTTAAAGGTGTTGATATTCTTCCATAGTTCCGAGAAAACTTGTGGTAGTAACGTGTCAAACCCAAAAATCCTCTAATATTATTCAATTTTTTGGGAATCAGCCAGTACATCATGGATTTAATCTTGTTAGGGTCTACCTTGACACCTTCATGAGATACAAGATGACCCAAATATTCTACCTCCTTCACCCAAAAGAAACATTTGGATGGTTTGGCATATAGTTGTTGCTCCTTTAGTAGTTGTAGCACCATGTCAACATGTCGAACATGATCTTGCCAAGACTTTCTATAGAATAGTATATCATCAAAAAATACGAACACAAAATTTCGAAGGAATGGCTTGAAAATGGAATTCAACAACCCTTGGAATGTGGAAGGTGCATTCGTAAGGCCAAAAGGCATGACCAAAAATTCATAATGGCCTTCATGAGTTATGAATGTTGTTTTTTGGATATATTCTTCCTTCATTCTAATTTTATGGTACCAATGAAGATCCAACTTTGTGAAGTAGATTACTCCATGCAGTTCATCTAACAATTCATTAATCACGGGAATGGGAAAATTATCTTTAATGGTGATCTTGTTGAGCTCTCTATAATATGGACACATATGCCATGAGCCCTCTTTCTTGAGTACCATTACCACTAGTGCAGAGTAAGAACTTTGGCTAGGTCTAATAATTCTAGCCTCTAACATTTATTCAACCATACACTCAATTTCACTCTTCTAGGAATAAGGGTGTCTGCAAGGCCTGATGTTAGGAAGAACACTCCCAGGAATTAAGTGAATATCATGATCATGATCACAAGTGGGTGGAAGACCTTTGGGAATATATTCAAATACTTTGGAATTCTTATCAATGATCCCTTGGAGATCTAGGGCAATAGATGGATTAGATTTTTGAACATATAGTGAGCATAGTTGTACAATTACACCTTGATGCCTCTTTTTCAATAATTTTGTCATGCCATTAGAGCTTACCACCTTACTGGGTTTCCCTGTGATACCCCTTAACTCAAATTCCTTTCCTTCCAATGAAAATTTCATGAAAAGTTCTTGAAAATTAAAATCCATTGTTCCCAATGATTGTAACCATTGGACCCCTAGTATGACATCAACACCACCCATGGGTATAGAAATTATTGGACTATTCATTACATATTCCCCCATAGTAAGATTAATATTATGGCATTTTCCTGAGCAATTGATAGTTCCTCTATTTTTAATCATTACTTGAAACTTTGGCACTGGATCTATAAAGCTATTGAGAGCTTTGGCTACTTTACAGTGAATGAAATTATGAGTACTAACAGAATCAATTAGCACTATTACCTTTTTATTTTTGATATATCCTTTGATATTGAGGGTTTGAGGAGTGCTAATTCTAGCCAATGCATGAGATGATATGGTGGTATTCATCTCTTCAGGATAAATTTCTTCTACATTTTCATTTTGAGATGGTTCTTGTTCTTGTTCTTGTTCTTCTTCCTCTTCAAAATATATGTAGAATAAATTATTCTCACCACACTTATGTCCCTTATTGTACTTGCTGTCACAATTAAAGCGTAAACCCTTTTCTTTTCTTTCCTCCAATTATTGAGGTGTCAACCTTGTAGGTTGAGGTGGTTTATAAGAAGGAACATTATTCTCTCAATAGATGTTAGGGGTAGTCCTTCTATTAGCCATATCCATACTTTTACTTTCAACATTTCTCGCCACCTTGAACGCATTCTCCAATGAGTTTGGTTCCCAAAGGAGAACCTCATGTCGAATTTTATCCTTTAAAGTTCCTATGAAGACATTAATCAGCTGCTCATCTAGAATATATGTTACCTTTATATTCAATCTTTGGAATTTCTCAATGTGATCCGCAACTAAACACTTTGCTTGAGATTTATCAATTAGCTGAAGAAGGTATTTCTCATTGTATCTTCATAGTGTGATATCATTTCTTCCATGAATATTGTCCAAGTGACAAGTGATTTGCGAGAACAAATCCATTGATACCACACAAATTGATTAGGTTCTAAATATAAGGATGCAATCTGTACCTTTTGTGTGTGTGGCACATCATGTAGATCAAAGAACTACTCCATCTGGAGTATCCATGTGATTGGATCCTTTCCATCAAACTTCCTCATATTGATCTTAGGAAAGTGGTTGGTCTTCAACCCAAAGTTGGAGTTTCTCCAGTCTTGATTCATCTTCCTTGTATCCTCATCATGAATTACATGGGATACATTGTAACTTTCAGGTGGCCTCTCTATTAGAAAAATTTTCCACCCTTCCATGATCTCCCCTTTTAATCCATCCATATTATTATCCATCATCGCTTATAGCTTAGCTTCAATTGAATCCATCATCCTTTGTAGTTCATATTTTGTTATTTCCTTCTTTTGTAAATCATCTATGTCCTTACACATTTTTTCACCTTCATCAAGAGTCCAAGTAGGACTGTATGAGGGATTATTTGGTGTATAAGTTCCCCTTTTTGGTGGCATGTTGGCCAAGTATCACTACAAGGTAGGAATTCCTAATTGGCTTAGGCAAAGTTCCTCACAGGCAATGGAGTGTCAGCTGTTATATCTCTTTGATATATGTGTGGGGTCTAGAAATAGTACTCGGGCCAATATCTCAGGGAACTAAATAAGGAGGGTTGACCATGCCCTTAGCCATACTAATCGACTACCCAAGTACTAGAGAGTGATCTCCCCGAGTGTTGTTCTCATTGTACTATAGAAACAAGATGACCAAATGGTTTACTCGATTGGTCTCAGGATTCTAGTGGGTCTCTTTATATACGCCAAGTATGTGGGATCTCAAATCCGTAGTAGTGTTTTCTAATGCGAAATCACTCAAAAGGGGCCTTCTGATATACTCTAGGTACGTGGAAGAACCACAATGTCCCTAGCTTGTAGCGCTGACAAGTAGCAACAACTCCTATTTTTAGAGACACCAGAATATGTTTGTACCTAAAAAACCCTAATATTCTCCAATTTTATGTGATACTCCTTTTATCCCACTTTATTCCACTTTTTGAATCACCCTAATTGGATCTTCTAGTCAAAAGATATGCAAATTTACAAAAACAAAACGCACCTTTTAAGACCTTGATTTGGTGAGCCAGGTGGATATCGGTGGCCACCCACCTTTTCCGACAGGCTCAAAACAGTTTTCTGGCAATTTTGGGAATTTACTATTTTTAACAATTTTTAACTTCCGAGGCCATTTTGAGGGCCCAAATGAAGGTTTTTTGAGATAGAGGTTCTCAATGATAGTTGAAGGAATAATTGAGCCCCCAAAATGAATATCCCCGAAAATACCTTTCCAATGAGCTATCACGCGCCTAAAACGGAGATCGTATGCAAAAGTTACGACCCCAGGAAATTGATGTACTCACTTACCCAAACGGGGCCCACATGACTTTTGGTGCTTCATCTCCTAGGGTTAGGTTTTCGAATGTCTAGGGTTTTTGGCATTCCTGTTTATTGTAAAAAGGCCTTCAGAGCCTCATTGTAACCATCTTCTTGTGAATGCGAGTAGTCGTCACATCTCTTCTCAGAGATAAGCTGCCACCGTTCTAGCGAGTCTTTCACTTTGTATTTTTACAGTCTCTGTACATTTCTTTCATTAATAGAAATCGTGTATTACTGTATATATGTGTTTATGGTTACATCTCTGATACATTTATGTTGTATTATTGAGTATCTGCGATATCTCTGTGCATTTCCTTATTATATCTCTGCTCACATTTCATGCCGAAAATAATTCATATCATTTGGAGACTGTTCTACTAGCCAACCTTTCTTCTACTGTAGCTCTGCAATTTCGGCCCTTCTGAGTCTAAAAATTCATCCTAAGGTATCCTGATGTTTCTTTTGTCCAACCCCACAAGTTATACCAAGATTGTATTCTCCAAGAGAATTTTATAATAACTTTCCCAAGATGTGTTGATTTTTTTCCCTTTCAAGAGAGAGAACTTGCATGGACTACCACATGCCCTAAGGAAAATAGGGAGTACCTTTTAAGGCATAAATAGTGGAACAATAACCCTTAATTGGGGCATATTACATTAGTATTGTTATTTTATTTATGTTGGATTGGGTCCATTAGTTGTAATTGTACCTTGTAGTCTCCTATATATACCAAGGAGACCTTTTCATTTGGAATCATCTTGTATTTGTGAATTCATATGATGTGGTGGTAGTTATCCATGACTATTCTCTTGAGATGAAATAGGCATCCTAGGTCATGAAATAATTTTGATGATCAAAGGAGATGACAGTTGTGGTGGTGGTTATCAATAATTGTTAACTTGATATGGAAGAGGAAGCATGGGTCATGAGAGAATTTGTGATTGAATGAGATGGAAGTCATGGTGGAAGTTATCCATGATTGTTATCTTTATATGAAGGCATATTCACTAGAAATGCGCGAGTGTGTAGGTTATCTAACCATAGGATTAGGATGCAAGAGAAAAGGTATTCGGAAGGTTTCATGGAGTAGAGACTAAGCTCACATGTTGTGAGGAACATGTTGGTAGCAGTGTGAATGCATTGTTTCTAGATGGTGGCTAGAGGTTTTATAATGGACTTGAATCCAAAATAAGAAAGAACGAATAGAGACAAAAAAATTATAGTAGTGGAAGATAGAGACACATGTGGTGTGTGTCAGATATAGTGAAGAAATGATGAAGTGAATATGGAATTCTTGTTTTCCCTTAATATGTTATTTTCTTTTTTATAGAAAGAAGGAAGTTTGTAGCTGCAGATGAGGAGAATGAACTTGGATGAGAAGAAGACGCAAGAAAAGGAATTTGCAGAGATTATAGTAGTTGTTGCAGGTGATGAAGATGCCTGGAGATAATGCCCAAGTAGAAGATTATGTCATGAATATAAGTGACCTGGGAGGAAGCATGAGTTGTAACACCCCTGTTCCCCCCAATCTGTAATTATAAGTGTTATTATGGAAAAATAATAATCCAACCCATGGGTGATCAAGGATAAATAATGGATCTTGATAGATTTTGTAATATTTTTGTATATATAAATATGTTTGTTTTTTAGTAAAATAGAGAATGTTGAGTTATTGCTGAAGGAATGGCATTCACATGTTACGATGTCATGAGAGGAGTGGGAAAGAGGGAGGCCATAATTGTTTTGAATGAATCTGCCCGGAAGTACCCTGCATAATTAAAATGATATGGATCCAAATTGTCCCCAGCCCTAGAAATTAACTATCATTCAAGATAGTAGTTGGAATAGTTCTTGAAGGAGTTAAAGAAATGATGGGAAAGTACCTTTAGGAATGTTTTGGCACAATCCATGAGGGCCTGAGGGAAGAAGACGAGAAGAAAAGGGGGAGGGAAAGGGTGAAAGGATTCACTGGGAAAAATCTTGCAGAACTCCTCTTGTGACATAATATCCTAGCTCGAGGGTGGCTGGTTGTAGAAAGGTTTAACATAGACTTGCCTACGGTTGGGTGGAGAGAGGTTCTCTCTACAACAATACTAAACATATCTCAATTTTCTGTAGATAAGTGTTTTGTATACCTTTGTGTATTGATATGAATATGTGTATGGATAAATGAACAACATAATATTTAGATGTAACCATTTGGTCTGCAAATCAAATTGTGTATTCTGGAGACACCAATAATTGCGCATAATGTGTAATTGCATGAAGGGTCTTACATTATTGCTTGTGAGTACTTCATGTATTGTGGGATTTATTTATGAGTGTATTCTTGCAAGCAAAGTGTTATGTCTGGTATGTATGAAATGATACAAATATTTATGATTGTTATCCACGCATATAATTCAATGTCTCAGTACTAACCTAAGGAGAGAGATGACCCCGCTCACCATGTGTATCATTGTAATCCTAGAAAATAGGGAGTTCCTTTTAAGACCTAAACAATGCATTCACACTGCTACCAACATGTTCCTTCCAACATATGATCCTAGTCTCTACTCCAGGAAACCTTCCAACTACCTTTTCTCTTGCAGCCTAATCCTATGGTTAGATAACCCACACACTCACTCATTTATAGTGAATATGCCTTCATCTAAAGATAACAATCATGGATAAATGCCACCACGACTTCCATCTCATTCAATCACAAATTCTCTCATGACCCATGCTTTGTCTTCCATATCAAGTTAACAATTATGGATAAACACCACTACAACTATCATCTCCTTTGATCATCAAAATTATTTCACGACCCATGTTGCCTATTTCATCTCAACACAATAGTCATGGATAACTACCACCACAACTACCATCTATCTCTTCCAGCAAATTATCTCAGAGACCATCTTCCTTCTCAACAATAACCTTTTGGACTTTAGTTCATGTAGCTTTCTATTATTGGATAGCTTCATATTCTTGCAGCTTCAATCTTTTTCTCTAACATTTTTTTCTTTATCTCATGCATATAATTTTCATATGCAATATTTATTTTGAATATGATATCGCTCCATCATCTCCAATACTTTTAACTCTTGGTTCCTACACCTCCTCAACCTACACATCTTCACAGAGAAATCCTAGGGAGTTGTCTTGTATCCCTCAACAAGACTACCATTCACAGGCCTTTCATCTAGCAATGCCTCCCATCACTCTTATCCCATCAAACACAAGTTGAAACAGCATTCTCCCAGGTCTTCTTACTACCATGCTTACACAAGAACACAAACAATAAACCAAAATCATTAGGAGCACAACCAATCTCTCATACTCATGTAAATTCTTTCATCCTGGAGCTGAAGCTATCTATGATACTCTCTAATGTAGAGACACCCACACCATGAGTGTAACCAACTCTAATACCACCTGATGTAGAGAGAATCCACCCCCTTCCTATCTAAGTACATACGCAATGGATAATTCATTTTTTAGGCACAATATGGGGAACACAACTGCTCCAAAATTTCTTTTGCACAACATAACGATGGAGATTTATCCTCACATAGAAATGTTACAACCACTAGCATTGTGCATCATCCGCCATATACTCTTCTAACTCATCAACAGATCACAAGTGTGCACTAACCCATGTTCAAATCTTCTAGTTACATCACCCTGCAAGTTATTGTCTCTCCAACCTACACTCAATGACTTGTTCACAAATCAAGGGAATACCCTCCTCATATGTAGACTTCTCATACTTTTGTGTATACCCTTGTGTGACATAGATGAACTTCCACTCAAGGAAGTCCCCACACTCATAAAACAAGAGCACTCATCCTTCTAATTGACATGATATAACAACAATAGCATTACTAATACATTAGTTCATTAAACTATTCAACCTCATGCCCATTTGCATAGAACCATTAGTTCAACACAATCTTCTCAAAAACAGTATCCTATAGTAATACAATCACACTAGTATCACATAGTATATTAAAACACTTATTTGCACCCATCTATAGATAACAATTAGTCAGAAACATTGTCTTCTCATAGACTCATCATCCATGCAATATAAATGTAATAACATTCATACATACCTATGACATCAACCAACCATGAAATAGAAACATAATATACAACAACACATACAAAATAACATATTGATATCACACAATCGTATCATTACGAAGACTCATTCATACATACGCACGGGGATTTAATCTGAAAACCCTAATTCTTTTATTCATTTCATACATAATAAAATACAATGATATTACAAGGGATCCATGAACGGTATGTGAGCTTACAAACTCATTGTATTTCTAGGCCAAATTCCATGGAAACCTCAACCATTAATTTCCTTCCTCACGAGATCGCCTTCTCCTTCTTGCAAGCTATCTCCTTTGTAAGCTACCTCTGAGCTCTCTCTATTATGTGTTTATTCACCTTCAAAAATTGTTCTCCTTCAATTTACCATGAGCTTCTCATGCTCGTACGTCTTACTATTTCTTCTTGCAGTGCTTCACCTTCCTATCGAGTTGTCTTCATGAGCATGTGGTCAATATTCACTTGACTCCATATCTCCTCTCACACCGTTGTTTTTTGTCCATGTTGTAGTGACACACAAATCCTAAGCATGTGTCCATTTCTCTAGAAAGGTGTCCATCCTACTCCACTTTCATAACCTATGATATATTACGTTCTATAGAACATTCCCACAACTCTCCTGCAGTAGCTTCCTACAACAACTTCTCACATCTCTCCTACAACAACTTTTCACATCTCTCCTACAACAACTTCCTGTAGTAGCTCTCCCATTATGTTGCACTACCACAATCTGCAACATCATTACAATATGAAACAATGTTGTCACTTTCTACAACCTATCATGTTCCTGTAACATTGTCAGTATCTCGTAGCACCGCCATTGTTCTGCGACACTTCCACAACACTATCACTGTTCTGCAACAATTCCACAACATATCTTTTGTAGCAATTTTCCGTTGCTTGTCTTCACCTAGCCATCACCACGACAGCTTTGATGCTCCTACATCAGAGGGGAAAAATATATGTGATCTTACTTGAAGGTAAGTGATCACTTTATGTTTGCTAAAGAAAAATAATAGAGAAGAAAATATATCACTAATTGTTGCAATTACCATGTTAATTATCAATTGTTTTTGCTAACTAAGAAAGTACACTGCAAGCTCACTCTTGTTGCTCTCTAACTAGTCTATGATCCCTATATCAGTTCCTTCACTATCATTGAGTTGAGGTGGAACTGGTGGGATCCAATGGCTCATAAATTATCATGCATGAGGCACCCCCCTAGCAATCTAGCAGCTATTGCAAGCAATCCATGTCCATCCTCTCTTTATATGATTGTACAATAATCAATATGGATAGATTAGCATGAATTAATGCCCCATCATACCATGAAAAAGAAAAGGTAGACTCATTCTTGCTATATATCATATCATTGCATTGATCCAAAGAAAACAAAGAACTTTTGTTTGCACAAGCAACCAAGTACATGAAAATTCAATAGCCCATGGAAGTTTATAACCTAAGATAGTCACTCTCCATGAGAGGAAGCTTAGAAAGTATGATTGCTAGAGAGACTCCACTTAGTCCTAGGTAGAGGTGTCTAAAGGGTAGAACCAAAATTTTTTCTTTAGAGTCTTAGGCTACCCACATTATGGCTAACATGGGTTTGGAACTCCCTAGTATGACAATATTTTCCTAATTGGTAAGCCTCCCACTATTAAGAACTAGTTAAACATTGATTTCTTATGTTTTAAGATCGACTTCCATAGGATACAAAGTTGAAGGATTTGGATTGTAATGCCCCAATTTTGATCCCCAATGTAGCATTGTATATTCATAAGTACTATGAATGGTCATGGGCCAAGCGATTTAATATGTAAACATTGTACATTGAAAATAATAAAATGGAATACATCACTGGTTTCTAGACGGGTAAGGACCAGAGTAATGGAGGGGGTTGTGATTCCACGAGAGATGGGCATTAATGGGAGTTTTGAGGGGTTTCCATATCCCTTGAGTCTTAATCTGTCTCCATTAATCATTTTTTCATTTATCCATTTATCCCTTTGACTTATTAAACACTCAATCATTGAATTCATGTAAGAAGTTGGGTGAGGAAGTCATCCCACTCAGTTATAACAACATGGGTTGAGTGTAAACATCCTTGGAGGGAGATTAAAAGTCAATAAAGCGTGGGAGGAGAGTAAATTCGAGTAGGAAGTGAAAAAAATTACAATTATCAAGAAGGAAGGAAAACTAGAGATGAGTGTTAGAAAAGAGTGGACAACCATAGTGGGTAATAAAGACAACTTGTTGAAGCTAGTAATTGTGCTGAGAAAGAAGTTAGCATGCTTGTGAGTGATTTGATGAGAAATTGCCTAAAGAGAAATTGTATATGTTGTGTGAGAACTCCTATTGTAGCTAGATTTCCTAGAGCCCCTAATAGATAGATTTATGGTCAATCTCTGTTGGAGCCCTAGAGGGGGTGAGGATTGTCTAAGGGATTGGAGTGTAGAGAAGTAAATATCATCCCTTGGGTAATCAGGGAAGACTTTGGGGGCTAAATTTCACACATGGGCTAATTTTCCATGTTTTTTCCCAAAAAACGATTCACCATTCTAAAAGCATTTTGTCCAAATTCTATAGGATAAAATTATTTTTCCTTAAAAATCGCCAAAATTTTGTACAAACTATGTAAAATCCTTAGAAATTTGAATATTTTTACAAAAATATCGCCAAACATTTTGTAGTTAGCATATTAAGGACTAGTAATATTCGCCAGGGTTTCAACATTTTAAATAAATTTCCATCCTTAAAAGTATCCCTCTAAGTTGGGTTGTGCAGACTGATGGGGAAGAGAGCTGAGCAATTGGAATTGTTATAGGAGTTATGTCACCGTGTTTTAGTGAATTCTGAGTTTTTAAAGTGGATTGTAGACACATGTAGAAGCTTGTCTATCCGTGTGGACTTGTAGCCCTAGCTCAGGGTTGGCTTGTTGCATATGTAATTGGTGCAATGCATCCTATGGTTGAGAGGAACATCCTTTTTCTATAGTCGATTGTGTAAAACGTTTTTAAATGATAAGTGTTTTGATTGTTGTGTTATTTACTCTTTAATGTTGTGAAAGAATGTCGCATTTACTTTGTAATTTATATGTATGAATTTTGTTGTGTGTGTTTAATTGTTGTTGTGCATGTTTAAAAGTTTGCATTCATGAGTTTTTAAGAATTAATGATAATAGCATGCATGTATGTCACACTACACGTATTTTTCGCATTTGAATCAATATGTTAGTTGATTTGGTAGTAACGTGGCCCGACATGGGAGTTGGGTACTTCAAAGTCTTCTACTTACTTTTGACTCTACATATCTTGTTCATCTATTCCTCGAGTCATAGCCATATGCAAAGGCATTTGTGTCCCAATTTAAGCTCATTTTTTGTGAAGGAAGTGGCCCACCCCAACTTCTAGTCTTGCCACCAAGATTTTGGACCATTTAGGCTCAACTTTAACATCAACTAATCTAGAATCAACCTTTGAATTATTTCTACCATAAACATGTTGATATGGTTTAGATGAAATTTCTATCAAATCTCATTATACTTACATTGTTATGAAAAAGTCATTCTTAAAAATTCATCAATAAAAATATTTGTGCTTCAATCTTTTTTGCCTTATTTTTGTTATTTTTTTAATATGTTACATTAACATATTTGTGTTTCAATCTTTTTTATCTTATTTTTTTCATTTTTTAATATATTACATTAACATATTTTTATATTTTTATGATAATATTTCATTAATTTCTAATGATAATGATAAAGTGAAAAATGAATCTTAAAGATAAATCTACATCATGTAAACATTATGTCAAAAATTGAATGCATTACATACACATATTACACCAAAATAACTAATACATTTCTTATAAATGTAGACTCTTATTCACCCTCCATCACCACCTTCACTCTTTCTTAAATAGAGATTCAACATATAAACATTATATCAAAAATTAAATGCATTATATACACATGAGAAAAAATGAGTGCATTCGTATAAATGTGACTCTTATATTCACCCTCCATCACCACCTTCACTCTTTCTTAAACGGACATAAGAGTATAGAGCAAGTATGTATAACAAATACATGTAAAAATAAAAAATGAAAATTTAAAAGTAAATAACAATTTATTTGCAAAGTTTTCCTATATCATATATTAGGTTATTTAATTATCTTAATCCATGATTGAGATATATTTGTTTTTAGATTAATAGGAGATAAAGTAGTTTTTTTCGATTTTAATTTTTTTTTTTTTGAAAGTTTTGTCTTATTTTTAAGTATTTTTCATCTTTAAGTATTTAAGCAATAGTGAGATTATTAGTATACTGTCAATCTCAATCGATCCATGATTTAAAAAAAACACATTACAAGATAGAGTTGAATATGGATAAGAAAGATAACTTTTCCTCTTAACCAATCAATCTAAATCTAATCAATTATTTCTTTCTACATTTTTTATGCCTTATTAAACAATTTACCCACACAAATGCATGAAAAATATTTCTTATTTATATGATAATGCTTTTATATTATTTTGAAATCAAGGTCTTTTCCTTGTATATTTTTTTGTCCTTATAAACAAGTTAACGACACTGATGTGAATAGAAAAAAAAAAATCTTCTCCAAATGGTAAATATAAGAATCATATCATTTCCATGCTTTTTTCTTCCAAATATTTTTCTTACCTAAATGGTAAATATATGAATCGTATCACTTATGTAATCTTTTCTTCCAATATATTTTAGAAAGAACAAGATAACATATTAATATGCCAAAAATTTAAAATATCTAAGATAGTAAAATTAATGGAGCATCACATTCTAGGTGGTTCATTTTTATTTGGTGTCATTTGTCTTCAGGCCTTGATAATTTGTCTTCAGACTTATTGTTGAATCCTCTAATTGTTTTGGAAAGAGTCTCTTTGTGTGGCATTAGTCTGGCCCATTCTCAATCAAGATAGAACTTGTTTTGGGATTCAAGGGCTCTGATTGATCAGCAAAGGAAAGATATTGTAAGAAATATTGGGAATATAAGTTTGTATTTGACCTTGGATTGTTATAGTGTATAGATGGATTATAGGGAGTTGTAGGTTATCTGACAGACATTGCAAGGCCACAAGAATACTATTCAAGGTAACATAATCTCAATCGTATCCACTACGACAAAAACTCATGAGTAGGACCAACATGTCATCACCCAAATTGCAACAATTATAGGGCACTTTGGTTCAATTGAAGATTTAGATTGCATATCTAGACACAAAATGCAACATGCTTCGAAACATGGTCATAAATTTGACCAAGGGTGAGTATTCTAGAGCATCCAATCAAGTGCAGTCTATCAATTCGAACAGTGGGAGACTGAGGGAATAAGAAGTAATGCAACAACTTCTAGAGAATGTGGAAATTGTCAAATTGGAATCAGACTCAGCTAAAGTGGCACTAGAAGAAGCAGCTTATCGTCATGCCTTTTGTGAAGTTCATATGTCTTACAAAATGATTAGGTATTTAGTTTTATTCTATAGAATCTACACCACTAAAATATACTRGGATATATTTCCCACAAAACTATATARATACAATTATATGTTGGTAGATAACAATTTTTTAGAKTTTTACTTTAAAAAAATTTACAGTAGACTTTTGATGTAATCTTGTTGCAAACTCTGCTACATTTTTTACTTAATATAAAATATTTCATTTATGATTTWAAAAAAATAGAGTCATAAATTTATATAATGAATAAATAAATACCACCATTAATTTCAAACTAAACTTCAAAGGTCATCTAACTAAGATAATAAAATCATTATCATTGTTATGCACAATAGTCGAACCATCACGCAGTGGCTTCTCAATAATCATTCATCTAACTAAGATAATAAAGTCATTGTCATTGTTATGCACAATAGTCGAACCATCATGCAGTGACTTTTCAATAATCATTTTTGTTGTATAGTTTAGATTTATATATTTGGTGAAAAATGGTAATTCATATTATAAATTTTATAATAAACACAACCATTAGTCTCAAACTAGATTCTAAATGTGAAAATAAACACAACCATTAATTTCAAACTAGACTCTAAATGAGAGAAGTAAGTCAATGTCATTGTTGTGCACAATATTCCAACCATTATTTAGTGGCTTTTTAATAAGTAGTTTTATTGTATAACGTAGTTCCATGTATTTTGTGACAAATGCTCATTCATATCATAAATTTGTAATAAATAAATAATTGTTAATTTCAAATTAGATTCCAAAGGATGTCTAATTGAGAGAAGCAGGTTTTTGTCATTTTTATGCATAATATTTTAACCATCACGTAATGATTTTTCACTATGCGTTCTTGTTGTGTTTCTCTAAGGCAATTAAAGAAGACTTGAGAGTTTTCCATTGAAAGAGGGGGACACTTATAGTTATGTCTTTGACATGGCCAATTTTGTGATCTCATGGTGATCTCTACTACTTCCTTAATTCTGGTGTGACAAAGAGACTTTCTGTTTTGACTTCAGCATTCAAAAGAGGCTCATGATGGGACATAGCTAATATAATGAAAAACACTCCCCTAATGGTCCAATAACTATCCAAAGTGATTAATCTGCATTGTCGCATTCTTTGCATGGCAATGAATTTAGAAGGACAAATTGAACATGTTCGTGGTCTTGTGAGTCCAATAAAAATCTATATTAATTAACCACCAAAACCAATATCATTATAACATTATCATAAATAAAATATTTCAATTTAAATTGTATATTTCTAAAATTATTAATGTAAAAGCAACCTTTCCTAATGTACCAAAAATAAAATAAATTTATAATACAATATAATTCCCTCCACCCTTAAAAACTTGTTTTTTTTTTTTTGGCAATATCACAAAATATCATAAACTATTTAATAACCTTGACAACGATTCCCATCTAAATGTAAGATTTATTTTATCCCTCTACAATAATGACTATGAATGATTATGCATCTCATGTGTTCAAAGGGTAGAGTTAATATTTATTTGTGGTAGTATGTGAGTTAAACTTTTATTAACATAACCATGACTGATTATGCATCTCATGTGTTTAAATGGTAGAGTTAATATTTTTTTGTTAAACTTTTAAATAAGGAGATTTCATACATTAATTTAGTGTGTTGGCTTGGTTGTGACCTTAAAAATAGATTATTATTATTATTATTATTATTATTATTATTATTATTAATTTAAGTAATTATTTTGATTTTTTAAAAATATTTTTATTAATAAATATAATTAGTTTTGAATTAGATAAATGTGATTGTAAAGCAATCCTCTATTTTTTTTAATTAAAAATTTAAAATACATTTTTTTATTATTTATATCATAATTAAATGAAACATTTTAAGTAAAAACAAGTACATTAACTAATAAAATAGATTAAAACATTGTAAAACTAAGCAATTGTCGGTGATGTATTATCAGATAATGTATAAGAAAATATTTTTTAATAATGAAATTTAATTTTATATTAATAATTATCTTACTTTTTAGTCTAAATAATATTGATGTCTATCGCCCCCGGATGGGGTGTCAGCAGGGATATCGTGGCAGGAGATAAGCGAGGGTACTGGGCGTAGTGGCATGGAGCCATGTGATGGGCTTGTGCCACAGCCCATCGCCCCACCTGAAGTTTAAATGGCGTTTATGGTGATACGAGGGCGCATTTACGCCGAAGTCCTTTCCCCTCGCTGCGATTTTGATTGAATTGGTTCATTATGGAGGCGGTTTACATATGTTCGTTGTTTACAGGGCTCCTCCCTACGCAGCTTAGGTTCATCCCTATTCTTCTCCTCTGGAGCGTGCTCTCCCCTGTCATCCCCCTCCACCAGGCGACCCTCGTTCCTTCTGCCAGTTGCACCAGGCTTCCAATGACGCGGCCAAGAGGCAGACCGAGACGAGGTGCTCCCTGGAAGCCTCGGAGGCCCTCGATTACACCTCCAGATTCGACCTCTGATGACTCCTCCCCTCGCCATCAGTCTGACTTTCCTCCTGTCTCTCTGCAGGCTCTGCAGTTTTGCTCCATGGCTGTAATTCCACGAACTCCAATTGCACTCCTTCGGCTCTTTCAAGACTCCCCAGTTGTCCCTCCTAACCTCGTGTCCCCCCTTGACCCTCCGAGTAACCTGGAATGTGGGCCTTTTCCACAAGAGGCGCCTAAGACTGCAGGACTTCACTCCCAGGATTCCTTTGACAAAGAGCAATTCAGGAATAGTCTGTCTGTACTGCACACTCTGGTTTTTGAGCTTAGACAGGAGGTGGCGGATTTACACTTCCGCATACAAGCCACGGACGTAAAGGTGGCAAGTTTCCTACAAATTATTTTGTCCATGCATGCAGCCCTGTTCCCGAATCCTGTCGACGCCGATAAAAATGAAGGTCAGCACCACGTGCCGAGCCCAGTAGACATAAGCAGGCAGAAGGACGCATGCGAGGGCGACGCCGAGGGAGCTGAGTGCAGCAAGGAAGCTGGCAAGCAGTGGAGCGACGAGACAAGGTACATTGAGGAAGAGCCGTGGCCAGGAGACCTTACCGCCACACGAACCGGCTATCTGCTGGGTGTCTAAATTTTCAGTGTTTAGGTGCTATGTCCTCTCAGGTTTAGGTCATAGATAATAAGCAATATAAGTACTCTCTCACTGGTTTCACTTATGACTTGTTGGGCTAATGGGTTGGTAGGGCTGGCTGGATTGGTTTCCCCATGCTGGGGCAGTCCAGTAACTACAACTTGAACATCTGTGTATTTTGCTATCTTGCTTCAGTTTTTGAAAGCTCTTAATATACATACACTCTTATTTACAAGAAAAAAAAATATTGATGTCTATTGCATCACATCAAATAACATAATTAGAATTATAAATAATAAAAATTAAGTGTATTATATAATATTTATTCAAAATTATATATTATATTGAAAATACGTGTCTATCGCATCACATCAAATAACATAGTTAGAATTATAATTAATAAAAATTAAGTGTATTATATAATATTTATTCAAAATTAAATATTATATTGAAAATAAGTGATGATAAGGATGAGTTGGAGGTAAAGGTAAAAGTTAAGTGCATTATATGTAAATAATAGATAAAAATAAGTGACGATAAGGATAGGGGTGGTACATATAATAGATAAAAATAAGTGATGATAGGGATAGGAGTGGTAGGTGAAGGTGTGTATTTATTATAAATGTTTATTTTATATTTAGTTTTATTTTTATTTAAGTGGAGGTGGGAATAGAGAGATGGTGATAGATAAAGGTGTGTATTTATTATAAATTTCTTCTTTGTATTTATCTTCATTTATGTAGGTGGAGGTGGAAATAGAGATGGATTTATGTTTATTTTACTTTTATCTTCATAAAAGAAGAAATAAAAAATAATATATACACTTTTTTAAGTTAAAAATAATAATTTATTTATAAAGTTGTTCGGTTTTCCTATTACTTTAATTTAATATTGAGTATTTTTGTTTTTTATAATGATTTTAGATTAATACAGGATTAAGGTGGGATCAAGGTCTTTTTCTTGTAATAAAAAAAATGGTTTTAAGTTCTCATCTCACCTGTAAACATGTTACAAGCATAATTTGAACATGGATGAAGAGGATAACAATATCTACTCTTTAAAAAAAATGAAATAGATAGTAATTGCATTAAAAGGAAGTTGTGGACGGACTATACAACGAGGTAATATAATTCAAAATAATAGGGTATGG
>ML816061.1:0-14411 GCA_009831015.1 Picea engelmannii | reverse complement strand
CAAGGGTGAAGACATCCACAAAACTACCTTCAGGACGAGATATGGTCACTATGAGTTTGTGGTAGTACCATTTGGATTAACCAATGCCCCTGCCACTTTTATGTGCTTGATGAACAATGTGCTCAACAAATTCCTAGACAAATGTGTATTGGTTTTTATTGACGATATATTAATTTACTCCAAGAATAGAGAGGAACATGAGGAACATCTTAGAATTGTGCTTCAAGTGCTAAGAGAACATCAAGTCTATGCCAAATTTAGCAAGTGTGACTTTTTCCAGAAGAAAATACATTACTTGGGCCATGTCATATCTGGAACAGGAGTAGCAGTAGACCCTGACAAGATTAGGTATATCATGGAATGGCCTACCCCAAAGGACATTTCAGATATCAGATCCTTTATGGGCTTAGCAGGATACTATAGGATATTTATAAAAGGATTCTCCAAGATTGGTTGTCCAATCACTGCCCTCCATAAGAAGGGAGCTAAATTCACTTGGACACAAGAATGTGAAGAAATATTTCAATCCCTAAAACATCTACTGACCCACACACTTGTGTTTAAGATCGTCGATCCCGAAGCTGACTTCCTCATGTGCACATATGCCTGCAAGGAAGGGATCAGAGGAGTCCTTATGCAAGGAGGAAGTGTAGTCTGCTATGAATCACAAAAATTGAATGAGCACAAAGTCAACTATGTGACCCATGATCTAGAGCTGGCTGCCATAGTGCACGCCTTAAAAATGTGGAGGCATTACCTCCTGGGAAGGAAATTTGTACTTATGACAGACCACTGTGAATTGCAATATCTATTTTACCAACCAAATCTCAATGCTAGACAAGCTAGGTGGATGGCCCTCCTTAGCGAGTTTGATTTTGAAATCAAACATATTAAAGGAAAGGAAAATAACGTGGTCGATGCCCTTAGCAGAAGTATGAAAACAATTTACCTGGCATCAGTGAGCACCTACGAGACGAATGTCAAGGAAAGAGTCAGGAATGCACAAGAAACAAACACATTCTTCCAGACCGTGACCTTGTGCCTGGAGCAAGAACCCACAGGGATAAAGTATGAAGGCTACCATATGATAGATGGAGGTCTGCTAACTTACATAAACATATTGTATATTCCAGATTGTGATGACTTGAAGAGGTTCATAATAGATGAACTACATAAAAGGCCATATACTGGTCATCCAGAATACCAGAAGATGATCACGACCACCAAGAAACAATTCTATTGGCCTGGATTGAAGAAAGGCATAGCTGAGTACTTAGCCAAATGCATAGAATGCCAACAGGTTAAAGTAGAACACCGACACGTAGCAGGATTATTACAACCTCTACCAATCCCGGAATGGAAATGGGAAACCATCTTTATGGATTTCATCATCGGATTACCAAACTCGACCAAATAGAATGACACCATCATGGTAGTAGTGGAAAAATTGAGCAAGTCCGCTCATTTTATCCCCGTCAATTTGACTTGCAAGGCAATAGACATCGCCAACATATTCATGAAGGAGATATTCATACTACATGGTATGCCTAAAGAGATCGTGTGTGACAGAGACACGAAATTTACTTCCAACTTTTGGAAATCCTTGATGATTGTTCCGGAGACCAAATTACTATTTAGCACAACCTATCATCCTCAAACCAATGGATAGACGAAAAGAGTGAACCAAATATTATAAGACATGCTAAGGATGCATGTAATGAATCAACCCAAAAAGTGGGAAGATTACCTGCCACTGGTGGAATTCGCCTACAACAACGGCTACCAAGAATCCCTGAAGACGAGTTCTTTCGAAGTCCTCTATGGTAGGCCGTGCAACACTCTAGTTAGTTGGAGTAATCCCGTAAATAGAATTACTATTGGATTCGACATGTTGATAGAAATGGAACAACAAGTGATTCAACTAAAACAAAATCTAAAGGTCACTCAGAACAGACAAAAAAGTTACGCTGACCGAAAGAGAACTCCAAGAGAATTCAAGATGGGAGACCACATATATCTCAAAGTTAGGCCCAGGAAGAGTTCCCTGAGGATGGGATCTTGTGCCAAGTTGGCAACTTGGTATTGTGGACCCTTTGAAGTTCTAGATAGAGTGGGACCTGTCGCCTATAGGCTAGCACTTCCTCCCACAATAAAAGAACATAATGTTTTCCATGTTTCATTATTGAAGAAATATGTACATGATTCTAATCATATAATTGACTGGTCTATGATCCAAGTGGAACCGGAGGGAGAATTCCTGCCAGAACCTCAATGCATACTGGACAGAAAGGAAACCCCACTCAGAAACTGAACCATTGCACAGGTCAAGGTGCAGTGGAAACATTTTGGCCCAGATGAGGCTACATGGGAAATGGAAGATGCCATGAAATAGGCATATCCAATTTTGTTTACTTCTGTACACACACGTCATATTGATAGATAAAACATCGAGGACAATTTTCCTTTAAGGGGGAGGGAATTGCAACACCCTGTTTCTCCCAGTCTGTAAAAATAACTATATTGGCCAAGAACTATGGAAAACTCAAAGATGTGAATGTTTGATTTGACGGACCTTTGTATAAAAGGTCGATGAATGTAAATTATGTTATGAATATGTGTTTCATGACTGCTAGGAGAGGGATGTGATAAAAGAGACCATGATGGATAATGAGAGGTGGTGGAAGGGACTTGGAATGGTTGCATTAAATTCCACTGAGCCAGTACCATACTAGTTTTTACTTGCTCAAATACCAAAGCAACTCTCTGATCTTGGAATGGATTTCCCATCAGATTGGTAGGTGGGGAGGCTCCTCAAGAGTTAATGAGGGGATGGGGGTGAAATGGCCATCCGTAAAATCTCTCAGACCGGACCACGGATGAGGAAATTCATGCCACACACAATCTTACAGAGAAAAAGGCAAGAGAGGAAGTGTGGTAAGGGGTAGAGAGAGCGCGCGCGACAAGGATCATGGAAGAGAACTGGAGAAACTCTGGAAACACAAGGAGTTTTGAACATAGGAGAAGGAGAGTAACCTTCATCCTGGATTATTTTTCTATATTAGGAGAAGGAGAGTAACCTTCATCCTTGACTTCCGTTGAGCTGGAAGTAGGAGACTGAATCTCAAAGCATCGTGGTCTAGCTTAGGGGTGGCTAGTGGTAAATCAGTTTGGAGTCACTGAGCCTACGATTGGGTGGAAACGAGCACCCCTCTCAGCAGTTACATCATGCCTGGTGGATATGATAAGTATTTTATGCCTTGTATTTTGAATTGAATATCATGAATACATGCTCATGTTTATACGCCCATAATGATTTCTGTGTGGAATGATTGCCTAGTGTTTTAGATTGGAAATAATGGATGCATGTGTATACTTACATGCCATAGTTGGTTTTTGTACAAATGATTAAGTATGGGGCATGAGTTCTCTCCATTGAGAATCATCTTGTTTTCTTGATTCTCATAATATTCTAGGAAGGCTCCTCGAGAGTACTCTTCCCCGGGAATTACTCTTCCTCGGGAATTACCCCATAAACCTTGGAACCGTACCGAACCTTTACCCAGAGACTCAACTAAGATCAGGGACAATTGCCCAAGAATAGTTTGAAGGTTCATGCGATCTGGGTCTGGAAACCTTATGCAAGAAAGAGTAGCTCTCTAGGGTCTTGGATTCGTTGGAGTTTGAAGCTCTGAGAGGTTGAATTTCATGATTCAAGCTCAGAAAGGATAGCGAGTCCAATTATCGAAAGAGAATACCCCATCGTTTGGTAGACGAATGGTTGGAATCCTTTTGGAAATACCCTAGATCTGTCAATATTGATGGATCTAGAGGAGGAGTGCAGGAGTTAACACCTCGACCCCTTCAGCCTTCGCAAGTAGTGATGGGATCTAGGACTGTCTATCCAAGGATCTGTCAGATCTCTATTGACTGTCGATCTTAACCTTTACATAGGTAGGAGAGTGGACTCGACAACGTCCTGAAAGTCCTGAAGTATTCAAAACCGTCCATTAGCACAGGACGCATGGCAGTTGGGTAGAATTTTGCTGACTTGCGACTTGGAGTGGTCAAGGGTAGGACTGCACGAATTCACGATTCACGAAATCGTGACGTGATTGTGGTCATTGGATCCAAGCCATGGGAGAACCGTTGGATCAGAACCTCTGCGTGGTATTGTGTCTTAGGGGTTCAAAGGTTGAAAGAATTTTTTTTTGATTACATAAGTCGTGAAGTGCCAAGCATCGAGGGCTCGTGCGAACATGTGGCACATCCGTTAGGTGTGGATCGCATGGTTAATAGGTGGCATAACAACAAGCGCCCAAAGAAAGGTGGAAGCGGGTGACAGGTGGTGGACACATGTCGCCTGGGAAAGAGTCAACCCATTGTTGACTTATCACATTTCCAGGATTCTCAAAGGAGGAGCACGAGGGCTCAACACTCCATCTCACGAAGTCGCGAGTTGCGAGTAGTGCTAGTGTTTAGCCTAGCCTACAGTTATATGTAGCAGGCACTAGTGAGGAGGGAGCCATACCTGTATTGCATTTTGGGTATTAGCGATTAGAGAAAGAGGAGTCAAGAGCCTTGAATCTCCAAATCGTGAGTTGCGAAAGGCGCTTGCGCTAAGGCCAGGTTGTGGTCGCTTGGAGGAGGATAAGGGAAGAGATGGTCTATGCTAGGCCCCGTAGAAATTCAGGGATTCTGTCTCTCAAAGAAAAGACAAAAAAAAAAAAACTTAGTTTCCATAGTGGGTGTTTGATAAAAGTACACGTATTTCTTCTACCACATAAGCTAACACATGGCCTCTATGTCATGTCAACACCATCATACAAAAAAATACCCAATTTATTTATTTTTTTTTTTTTTTTCTGATTTTGCTTATTTTCAAAAGATTCCAAAGAGGATCAATTTCACAATTATTTTTGTGGCCACCATTAGAGCTTGTAATTAATCTCAATACAACCAAATTGGGTTTGTACATACAAATTTGACCCTCCCCCCTCTTCAAATTTTCCTCTTGCGCATTGAATTTGTCTTGAATTACTCTGCGAAAATTGGGGCTTTTTCCCAATTTCACCTCAATTTTGTCATGGGTGTCATGACTACTCTATAACTTCAACTTTTGGCGATCCACAAGCCCAAATATTCTCAATTATAGACTAAATTTTCTTATACTTAATTTCTAAGCTTGATTCTTCACATTACCCATGAAATTTCTCTCAATTTCACTGCAGTAATTTAATAAAACAAGTTGCAGACATACTCCAGAAATTAAGTCTCTGTGAATTTCCACTTCAAAATTCTACTAACTTGGCCCATCCAGGATCAATGTTGAAAATTGGGCTCGGATACCACTTTTTAATGTTCCCAGCCACCCAAGTTGGTCCATGCCACATAAAACTCTCCTAATTACAACTCTGATACCATTTTGAAATGTTTCCCCGTCCCAACTGAGGGACATTACGGTGCGAAATAAACATAAAAATGAAATTTCTACTAACTAATTTGATTCATTGACATATAGCCAATTTATGTAGCTTACAGTTACAAATTTAAAATAGACTTAGCTACTATCTATAACCATAAAATGGATGCATCTAAAGCACACCAAATTAACATGAATGCATCTTAATCATTCACACAACAACATATAAATCATTCTCAAATACACATTGTTCATGCACAACAATAACACATGTAAATAACATAACAACATGATATAACACTTATCTTTAAACAATATTTGTGCAACCAACTTCCTGGGAGAGACGTTCCACCCAACCATAGACTAACTATTCCAATTCTCAACATTTAGTCACCCCTGAGCTGAGGCTAGTAATCCACAAAAGAGGGTGGTCTCTCACAGTCCACTCGCAAGTCATAAAACTCATAACCCAACTAATATTCTCCTACAACTATCCTGATTTTTCTACCAACTCTCTTACTCCTGACCTGCCCAACCCAAGGAATGCACCATTCGTTTATCAGGGCTAACCCAAGGGATGTTCCATCTGTTTATCAGGATTAACCTAAGGAATGTGCCATTCATTTATCAGGGTCTCTCTGGCACATGTAGCTAGGAATATCTCAACTAGGAACTCAAGGAAACTTTTTGCTAGGAAAACTACCAGCAAACCAACAACAAACATTTGTTGTTATAGTGAAACTCACTTCAAAGTTCACTCTTCAAGCCTGACAACCTGGCTCTTTGATCTTCAGCTCCAAAATGCTCCAAATACGTTTCAACTTGATCTAAAATTCTCCCTCCATGGTTGCACCAACAATAAGCTCTCTTTCTTTCTCTCTCCTTTCCCTCATGCACAAAAACTTCCTATCTAATAATTGTTCTCCCAACCCATACAAATTTCCTCCCTTTGGCTTGCCTTTCTTGATTCACACTCTTCCCCAATATGATTTTACTCAACCCTCATGTGCCCAATAACTATGGGATGTGACCACTCACACCCACCCTCTTACATGTATTCAATGATTGGATTTGGGAACACTCAATCAAAAAATAGAAGGTTCATATACAAAATGACAATTTTAGCAAAAATGGGTTGAACTAATATACATGGGTATTTTCTTCCTTGGACCCCTCTTGGCCATTATCCTAGACACTTCCCCTCTTTTGTGGATTAATTCATCCCCCATCTCTTGTCCATGTCGCCTTAGAAGATGGCATCACATATTATTATTAAAACATTGAAATAAAATTCGCACATTACACCGCTTTGGTAGTATCCACACATTATATCTACATAAGAATTAATTAAATGGGGGATTATAATGGGGATGTTACAGCTAGAGAGACCTGAATAGGCGACTGGTGCATCCTGATGGACTGAGAGTAGTGAAGGGGAACATTCCTTGGGTTGGGTAGGTCAAGATGAAGAGAGATGGTGGAATCCAAGATAGTTGTAGGAGAATGCCAATGGGTTGTGGGATATCTAAGTTGTGAGTGGAAAATGAAAAACACCCTTTTCTTGTGGATTCCTAGCCCCATCTCGGGGGTGACTTGTTATTAAGATCTAGAAAAAAAATTCTATGTTTGGGCAGAACGTCCATCCCAAGTGTAGATTTTAACCTTGTACAATATCTACTGCAAAAAAATATTTAGTAAAAGAATAGAAAATATAAAATGACAAATACAAACATTACACAAAGATTTTTCCCTTGGAAACCCAAACCAGGAAAACCAACATATTCTATATTCCTTCATGTATGTTACATTGTTTACAATACAATATACATATAGGAGACAACGACATCCAAAACCCTAACCCAATGACTTGGATTAGTCCACAACCCTAATTCTTTAACCGGAAACAGAAAACCATGTGCCAAAAAACCACCTAAATATGTGACACGTTTCTCAAGGAAGATTTTTTTTTTTCAAAGAATATAACACATACTCAACACCAATCAGCTAGTTGCACAACTATTTTAAAAGATAAGTGTTTATCTATTTTTTGAGTTAATTTATGAGTCTAACTACTCTACATTTTACACTGTGAATGGGGATGATTTATATGTTGTTGTAGATGATTTTATTCGTTGCATTCACGTCATTTCATCTTTTCGTAGCTGCATATAATTATGGGTATCTAAAAATGGTTAAATATGTGTATAATTAGTGGTTGATAAGCTACAAGAATTTAATTAGCAGAAAATTTTGAATTTATGTGTTTTTCTACAAGTAATGTTCCTTGGTTAAGCTAGGGAATGTTACATATTGGTATCAAAGCTCAAGGTTCAACAATGAGCTTGTATGGGCCAAGAGCCAACGCGAATTGGGAAAATTTGTGGTTGCAGATTTTATATTGTGACGAATTTGGAGGAAAATTGTGAACCAGAGAGAAATCCTCAAATTGGTTGGTAGATTTGAGTTTAAGTGCTTCAGAACAATTGAAGAAGGGATTAATGGCATCGATTTATATGTTGCAAAGTTGAATTTCATGGAGGGTCAAATTATATGTTTTTTTTCATGGAAAAAAATAATTTCGGTGATCAATGACCTAGATTGATTCGTCTATAAGAACCAATGACTAGGATTTGGTTGTAGAGTCCGAAAAGAGAATTTCTTATAGGATTTCAGAAATATGGCTTCTAGAAAATATTGAAGTGGGGCATGAGTTTAAGTCTAAAGGGAGAAACCTAATGGCACAAGCCTAAAGAAAAGGGAGTCGTTGGATCAAATCAGAGTCACTCTTAGTCGTTCAATCCACATGAAGTGTTTTAGAAAGAATTCATTCGGGAAGTTTGAGGGTAACCTCACATTCTAATGAATTCAATCCAACCAAGTTAAAGGTTAATCAATTGAATATTTTTGAGAATATTTGGATCGTCATACGTGAGAGATGTCAGCCATTGGATCCTTGGAAAGGTGGCTTCAGAAGGGTTTGTCTGAAAATCCCAGTGGTGGTGGTGTGTTTCCAAAAGAGATTGTCAGACCAAGGTAACTAGTGCACAACTTGGAAACCTTAGATGACTAGGGTCATTGGTCATCATGATTATTGATCGTCTAATCTATCAGACGAGCATGTTATCTCGAAAGGGTTGTGGGTGGAAACAAATTCTATGTCATCTTTCCATGTCAATATTCCATGTCAGATGACATGTCAACAAGGGAAGGTGAATCAGAGAGTGCCACATGGTAGTCAGGTGCAATTTTTGGAAAGGATTATTTTCGATGTTTTTTCGGAAAGGATTGTTTTCGATGGTTTTCAGAAATGCTTGTTTCCGAAGGTTTTCGAAAGGGCTTGTTCCTGAGGATTTTTGGAGGAGGACTATCAGAAGGTCTCATTCAAGGAGAATGTTTCTGATGGATAATACTAATAGAGTGAGTTCGATAGGCTATGAAGAATGTAGAAGGTTTGGATACAATCTTGGAAATCTTGAGTGTATCGATAGTTGGGATTAATCCCAATTTTGAGATCGATGACTCATGTTTATAGACCACCACAACAGTAAATTAGTGATTTTCCATGAAAATATTTATTTTTCAAAGGTATTCATCTTGCGGGGCATTTTTTAGGGCCTAAACAATGTTTTCAAGTAGTAAAAAATCACAAGAATTCTGCGTACCTTTGGTAGACGCGATCCCCATAGCTTAAATGAAAGAGAACAGTGAGATCTTTATGACAAACTATTTGAAGAGAAAAATAGAGCTAGCATGAGGAAGTTGTTGAAGTTTTGCAACTTTGGGCAATCATTATCCATAATAAAATACAAGAGACCATTATAGAAGACCTTGGAATGCACTAGAAAGAAATATAATACAATAAGATCAAGTCATCTCCATTGAAGCATTGAAGAAACACTTGTAAAAGAAAAAAAAGAAATAAAATAAAGTTAAAAGATAAAAATGACAAGTCAACCCCACTAGTAAATTAAGGTGCCGTGACTAGTATAAATAAAGGAAGATTCATTTCATTATTACACATCTCATCAACTCTCTTCTTCTAGTGTGTATTAGCCAGTTGCAGTTGTTAGTTGCTAGCTGTGCCAGTTTTGTGGTGCGCTACCTTGTTCTAGTGATGCACCATACTTGAGGGATATTCCTCACACTAGGACGCATCTTTCTATGTGCTTGGAACTCTTCATTTGTCTAGTGATGTATTCATGAACTTGGATTGAAATTCTTATAAAGAAAAATTTATTGGGTTTTTTTCCCGAGTTTGGGTTTTCCCAGGATAAATATTATGTCTATTGTGCATGGCTATTTCTACGTGATTCTGTTATTTCCGCTGCAATTTTTCTTTCATTTGTAATTTTTAGTGTGTAATTAATCTATGATAAAAATGGCATTAAAATCTGTTTGAAATCATAAAGTAATAATTATCATATCTGTAAATTAGAAAAATCAACATGGTACCAGAGTAGGTTACCTTCAGAAAATTCTAATCACTCGAAAAAAGATCGTACATTGTTGTGATTTTCCATTGCACAGTTCTTTTTTTCAAACTCGTTGAGCACTTATTTCAAAGTCATTGGGACTAACTCCACCACAGATCAACTCGCCTTTCTCTAGTGTAGTTACTACACCTATCATATCATAATTTGGTGAAAGTTGAAATTTCACCCCTATCTCTCTACAACAGTTGCAGTAACACTTTTGGGAAGGTCATTGATAATTTATGGGATGATTTGGGGAGAATTTTGGCATAGAGAAAATCTCCTTTACCTAGCACACATATTGCACATCTCATATTAAAAATTCGTCAAAGTTAAAATTTTAGGGATTTTCAAACTTATTGACATTTTTTCTAACATTGAACCTTCTAATTCATATTTCTAACTTCTTCTTATTGAGATGATGTATTGTCTCATATTATAAGACAAGTTGGATGGTGCTACAAATTTTATAGGCACGCACTTGTATATAAGTTATATCATGAGGGTGGTTGTAGGAGATGTACACTTGGCAAAAGGACATATGTTCAAGCAGTGACAATAGATCCAAAGGGATCATAGATCTAGTGCACTTAGAGCAAGCTTAAGAGTTGGAGACAACGGTGATGATGTCTCCGACAATATATGAAAACTCGAAATAAAATGGAACAACAACAAAAATACTCTAGTTTTGTATATCAGGTTCGATATTTTATATTGTTGCATCTTAATTAAATGTTGTAACTGGGACATCAGACTTTAGAGTTCTACTACTGCTTAATACATTTTCTATCAAATATTTAGTAACACTTGAGTATTATTTGTATGATGATCATTATGTAAATGCTACTATCTAGTACTAATTATGCACTTATTTACAAGATGAAATTGATCTCTTCTAGGAAATGTTCTTGGTTGTTGTCTCTGCCCCAGGTAGGTTACCTTGTAAATTCCATGGAGATGTTCTTGTTTTGTCCCAGGTACTTTACCTTGTAAATTCCATGGAGGTTACCATGGATATGTTCTTGTTTTGTTCTGGGAAGGTTTCCATGGAGGAATAATTGGTCACAACACTATAAAAGTGTTGTTCATGCTTCTTATTCTTGTTCTTGTTCCAGGCAGATCACATGTGATAGCTCCGAGAAAGAGCTATAGTGATGGTTGTACTTTTTCTTGTTCTTATTATTTTTCTTGTTCCAGGTAGGTCACAAGTGATAGCCCTAAGAGGGAGCTATAGTGATGGTTGTAGGAGGCAACATATTATATGATATCTAGTTTGAGACATGGAGAAGACTATCTAGACAAGAAGTTGTATACATGACAATATACATCCATGTACCGAAGTAGAAGAGGACTAAGTTAGAAGCTTTTGGAAAGAAGGGTACTTTTATGGGATACATAGTGTCTCATATGGAGATAATTGCAAGGAGCAGAAGGCTCGGAGGGATAACTGTACAGTTCCCTCTAGTCCAATTTTTCATCCTTCAAACTATCAGTAGGAGTTAGTAGGGCCAACAGGGCCAGTGGCTCTACCTAGAGATGTTGCAATGAACAGGAAGAGACCAGCATGGATTTGTGACACTTTATAGGATGTAAAGAGGCATGGAGCTCCCTGTGATACTTTTAGGTAGAGAAAATGACCTCGGAGGTTCTTGATTTATATGACATCGATCAATCACATCATTGATTCCAAACATTCCAGGAGGAGTAGATGGCTCCACCAGTGGTGAGATCAATGGCCCCACCAAGTACCATCTCAGAAGGATCCAAAGTTTAGAGGGATTCATCCCTCAAGATCCATTAGGGAGGAGCATCCCCCCAATAAATTTCATAGGAGATCATACTTCAAAGGAAGTCAATAGATGCAAAGGGAGAAGATGGCTTCGAAGATTGTATAGAATAAGAGGGAGTCAAGTTTCAAAGGGAGCATGCAAACTCAGAGTTAGTCTGATATCAATGAGAGTCAATTGAATTAGAGGAATATTTGATCATTCAGAGGGAGTTACCCCTCAAATTCAAGTGGGAGAGATACATCTTCCAGAACTAACAAACAAGTGTCATGAGTTTAGGAGGCCTCTAGGAGGTGTGAGATATTCTAGGAGGATACACTTGTTTCAATATAATTTTCTACAACGATAGAGGAGGAAGCCAGTCAGGAGGATTGAGATATGGATTTTGTCTCAGTCATAGAGGGAGAAACCAATGAGGCAAAATGGATAGCAGGACTTAATCTAGTGACAGAGGGAGTTGGCCTCATAGTTCGAGGTGGAGGATCTTGAACAAATGTATTATTTATTTATATTAGAAGCATAGCAGAGATTAAATGATATATTCCTCATATAAGGAATACTGATGAGGTTAGATATGATGGACTACAAGTCCATGGCTACACCTATGGAGAGAAATATGAAGAAGTTGAGTGATTCTACTTCAGATTTGGATTTGGTGGATCCCATGATGTACAAGAAGTTGATTGGATTCTTGATGTATCTGGTTAACACCAAGTTGGATATTTACTTTGTAGTCAACACCTTGAGCGAATTTATGGTAGATTTGAGACACTACCATTGGGTTGCACCAAAGCATGTGTTGAGGTACCTACATGGTACAATTGGATATGGCCTCAGATATGTCTTGGGTGGTGAAGTGAGGCTACAAGGATGTATAGATTCTGATTGGGTAGGGAGTGTAGTAGATAGATTGAGCACCTTGGGGTGCTTCTTTTGCTTGGGATCAATTACAATTTCAAGAAAGTAGGTTTATGTATCACTCAGTATAGCAGAGACAATGTATATCACATTCAGTATTACAAGTCATAAAGTAGTGTGACTTCATAATATTCTTGTAGGAATTCATCCTAGACATGATGAAAAAGGGAGGAGTGAAGCTCTAGTACATATCCATAGATGAGCATATTGCATATCATCTGAGACATGATACAAAAGGGAGCAATGAAGCTCTAGTATATAGAGATAAACTTGGTGTGATTTAGAATGTCTCCTTCATTGATAGGGAGTTTTGATGATTTGCATCATTGAGAAAATATTCACAGGGGTGTACCTATCACCCAATAATAGTCTTCAAAGGACATACGACTTGAGGTGTTGTTGTTTCTCCAGGAGGAAGAATCAAGCGTCATTCTCCCACAATTGGTGGTTTAACCAATGGAGAATGAAAAATTCACTTACAAGGGTTTACCTGTAAGTGACACTCACTCACAAGGGTGTACTTGTGGAGGTGAGTGGCCCAGGCATAGTCTTCATGATAGAAGACTCGAGGTGTTAGTATTCCTCCAGTGTATGGTTGCATCGAGCATCATTCTCCAAGTATTGGTGGTTTAAATAGTGGAGAATGAAATATTCACTTACAGGGGTTTACCTGTAAGTGACACTCACTCACAAAGGTGTACTTGTGGTGGTGAGTGGTGTTGGTAAGCATCAGGTAGACCTTCTCCTAGATTGGGCTGCAAACCAATGGAGATAGGATACCTTTATCACAAGGGTATACTTGTGGTAAATGGGCCTAGGAATATTCCTTAATTACATGGGTTTACTTGTGGATTCAAGGTGCTTGATGTGCTTCCACGTGTTAGATAGCATTAGATGTCATTCTCCCAGGATTGGTGGTCTAACCAGTGGAGAATGGAAGATTCACTTATAGGGGTTTACCTATGGTGACATTCACTCATAAGGGTTCACTTGTGGAGGTGAATGGTCCAAGTGTGGTCTTATTTTAGACCCGAGGTGCTAAACACAATTGTCTATGACAAAAGAAATCTAAGTATGGAGAATCAATGAGGGAGTGTTGAATTGTTTCAACTTTGGGCAGTCATTCTCCATAAAAAAATATAAGAGACCATTACAGAAGACCCTAGAATGCACTAGAAATAAATAGAAGACAAGAAGATCAATTCATCTCCATTGAAGCATTGAAGAAACACTTGTAAAAGAAACAAAAGAAATAAAATAAAGTTAAAAGACAAAAATGACAAGTCGACCCTTCCAGTAAATTAAAGTGACTTGAATAGTATAAATAAAGGTAGATTCATTTCACTGTTACACATCTCATCAAATCTCCTCTTCTAGTGCGCATTAGCGAGTTTCACTTGCAGTTTCTAGTTGGTGGTTGTGCTAATTATATGGTGTGCTACCTTGTTCTAGTGATGTGCCATAATTGATGGATATTCCTTACACTGGGGTGTATAGTTTTATGTTCTTGGAACTATTCATTTGTTTGGTGATGTATTCATGAACTTGGATTTAATTTATTCTAGAGATTTTTTTTTTTTTGGGTTTTCTCCCGAGTTCGGGTTTTCTCGAGATAAATCTTGTGTCTATTGTGCATGGCCATTTCTCTATGATTATGTTATTTCCACTGCAGTATTTATTTCAGTTGTAATTTTGTTAAGCCCTAATATTTGCTCATTATCCCTAAATTGGGGCATATTTTATTAGTAATGTTATTTTATTTATGTCGGTTTTAGGCCATTAGTTGTAATTATACCTCCTAGTCTCCTATATATA
>ML816060.1:183827-203109 GCA_009831015.1 Picea engelmannii | reverse complement strand
AAGATAGCTCAATGAGTGTGTGAATGCTCATGGATGATTGACTGGATGACTGAATGATGGGAGTAATAATGATGGAAAATGAACTAAGTCCAAACAATATGTATGCATGTCCCCAACTTGACACTTGTCATGTTGGGAGATACTTTGGCCCACTTGTCCCCAACATTATGTTAGCACTCTGTAATTTTTGTCCAGATGATAGAAAAACGACAGAGGTAACTGTTTCAAGAAGCTTTAGAGCTAAGGCACTAGCCTGCTCAACTCAGAGAGGGCTCTCTCATGTCACTTGATATGTCTTTGGCAATCAATGGCTAGATTTGGTTTTTTTGGGGGGGGTTTAATAAAGTTGTTGGCAATGAAGGGGAGGAAAACTCAGGGCTATGGAGTCAAAATTCTAAAAGTGAATGAAAACAATGACCAGCCGGTAGAACCCTCCAGAGGATAAGGCTAAATGAGGCAATGAATTTGAGTTATATTTGAATTTAAGTAGAGTGTAGGAATATAGAGAAAACAAATAACTGCATGAGAGCATTACTAAAATGAATTATGAATTCGTTAAGAATAAAATTACACAGTTTAAATTGTTTAAGCCAAAAGCATCACAAGATGAATTCTGGGCCTTTAACTATCTAATTTAAACAAAAGACGGTGCAAATGGAAATAAAGAATCATAGGAAATACATATGATGAGAGAAGACAAAACTCATATCACCACCATTAGAATATTTTCATAGAGACTTCAAAAGCTTCTGCATGTATATTCAATTTAGCTTCAGAAAGTTACAATAGAGTTTGAAACAACAAAAAAGGTGCTCTTACACTTCTGCCAAAATTAATTCATTCAAATGCCCCAATATTTATACAATTCGATTACAATGGTTGAAACTGAAATGTTTTAGATTCTACAACTGATTATAATAATTTCAACTAGCAGTCTCGGTATATGAACTAATTTACAATGATTACACAAAAGTTATTTCAAAACTAGGAATGGATTTCTCAAAATTCTCAGCTTCCTTTACGACATCTGGCTTGTCTTGATCTTCTGTCGAACTTGTTGGTTTGGTGACATCTGGAGCTCACTTACTGGTTCCGGGAAAACTGCATTTCGTCTTGCCCAGCCCCACGATTTCCTTCCACTGTGAGTCAGAAGGAATATTGTAATCCATTATCTCCTTTATCAAAATCTCCAGGTCAATGCACGTGGCGTAGGACATAGTCGGTAGGCCAATCTTCATTGTTTTAAACTAATTCAAAATCTCAAAGTTTGTGGCCAAATACTCTACCATACTTGGGCCTTTCAAACTCTTCTCCATAGCTTCAAATTTGTAATGATCCATTCTACATTGAATGAGGAGAGAATTGTGATCTTCTTGATTTTATAATGAACATTTTCCATCCCAAAATGGTGGGAGGCCCTTGATAAACAATTTTTCAAATGTATCCTTAAACTCTTGTATATTGTGCTCCATTTTCATAGATTTTTTTTGAACTAATTTGTGTAAGTTGTACTTGGCGATGATCTTCCTGGCCCAAATGATCAACACAATTCTGTCCTTTACCCCAATAGTCTAAATATCAGCAGTGGGCATAGAATTCGGAAAATCCATATCATTTTGGGCCCATTCCTAGGGTTTCTTGGCTAATGTTTCATTAACAACAGTACACCTGCTTCGAGTCATGATAGCCATCTTTGTCATTTATAAAATTCAGATAAACCTTGAACTTAGCAACCTTTGCAACAATAGCATCCCAGATCACATGTTTAGCTCCTTGTAATAGTGATTTACCTTTTAACCTCGTTTTTAGCTTGCTCGCCCTCGCTTACAAATCTTGGTTTTATCTTTGGAGTGGAGCCATATTTTCATCTTTTATTTTCATCTCTTGTTTCAACTTTTCTAAGGCCTCCTTAAGGATTTTGATTTACCCTGTCTGTAAACTCACTTGGGACATAGATTGAACCAATCCATCAGTGATTTATCCAGCTTTTGTATTAGAAGGTACAATGACAACCATATCTGAAGTTGATACTTGTACCTGTAACCAATTTTCTTTCTCTTTTTCCAGCTGCAACACTTTAGCTTTGTAATTTAGTGCTTCTAGTCTGAATGTCTCTTTTTCTTGCTCTAGGGATGCTAGTTCTGTTGTTTGTGGATGTTCTATGGAGGACATATTTAGCTTCTTCTTTAGGATTTAGATCATCTTATCTTTCTCATCTAAAGAAGCCTTTATCCCTTGAGGGCCTTCAGATTCCAATCTTTTGACCTGTGTCTGCCAGGCTTTGCTGGATGCTTTTTCCTGTTTCAATTACCCATCTAATTTTAGTGCATGTGTTGTCAATCTTGAAACTTTCATACTCAAACCTATGTAGTCTAAATATAGCATGTCACTGGTGTTCCTATGAAACTTTATTTTGTCAGGGGCACCAATATTCTCATAATGCATCTTGATTTCAGAAACTTTATCATCATATATTATTGCTATATTAAACGTCTTTCTTTCCACATCCCTGACTCAGAACAAGGAAGCCTTATGCTGGGAGATTTTCTCTACTTCAAGCAACAAGTCTCGTATTTCACTATTGGCCATACTTCCCTTTATAGCATACTAGTTCATTAAGTCCTCTTTGGATTGATAGATTGCCCCAGGTGTCTTGCTAAATATATGTTTCTTGTTGCTAAAAACCCTTGAGCTACTTTCACTTTGTGGCTTGCTTCCTGTACCAGCCTCTTTGTTCTTGGTTGCACCTTCCACCATTTCCATGCTCGTTTTCTTTTCATGTTATTCTTCTTCCAGGTCCACCACTTGAGAGGATGGTGTAATTTTAATTTTCTTAAGAATATTTTGCTGACTACTGGCACCCAATGTCTCTGAACTGCTCCTTTTATTATAAACACTCATTTTTGGAGCTTTGACAACCAACTTAGGGGAACATTTTTGTGTTGGGTTCTGCTAAGGGGTTGACTCTGTCTATTTTTTCTGATCATGTTGCAAAGTGACCTCCATATCTTCACAGGTTTCTAGATTAGCCAGCTTATCAAATCCTTCAACATGCTCATGCTCGTAGGGGCCCTATCTACTCATCAATCTTCTGTTTGATATTATCTGATGCGGATCATAATTCCTCCCTTGTAACTGTGTAAACCCTAATTCATTGAGTTTGTATTAGATCTGAGGTAAACAAGACTTATTCTTTAACACAAAGGGTCCTACCATGAAAGGAAATTTCAAGTTAGATACCTTGTGCACTTTCAGAAAATGCTTTGTCTCTGAAATGATCCTTTGTCTGATGAACTCTAAGGAAAATATTATGGGAGTCAAAAAGACTGGTAAAAGGTAAGGTCTTTCTTGATAGCCATATACCCAAATCATAGTAGATTGTATGAACAACATCCAATCTCCCACCCTACTCTCTGGAATTGGTTGTAAAAATATTTTCATTTCTTCCAGAACCCTTGGCAGGTTCGTGCCGAAGATAAGATTGTGCACCCTAGACATGATCTTATTGATTAAGATAAGCATTGTGATCCTTTTACATTCAATCGAGTGAATGTGGTTTCATGAAATTCGGTCTTGTTCGATTCCAGGAGCATTCTCAGCAAATGCGTGTAGTATCTGAAGTGTCTCAATGAATTGAAATTTACCAGTTGTTGATGCATATTATCAGCTATGAACCTGTTGAAAATGATACAAATCGACTGACTAGACTTTGACATAAAAAGGGTCAAAGGAAACCCAACATGACTTCTACTACAAACTTATCGTTAGCCAACCCTAAAATTTGACTAAGAAGGGAACAAGCCCACTGGACCTCAATAATCATAACGTTTACATTGATAGGTAACAACAGACTTTTGGAATGGTCTTCAGGTTTGAAAATGGTTTGCAGAATCATGGTTTTTACTTCTGAGGGGCATTCTCTATAGACTGGAAACAAGCCCACTGGACCTCAATAATCATAACGTTTACATTGATAGGTAACAACAGACTTTTGGAATGGTCTTCAAGTTTGACAATGGTTTGCAGAATCATGGTTTTTACTTCTGAGGGGCATTCTCTGTAGAATGTGATCATTTTCTCTTCCTCGAAGGGCTCTGACACTATGGAGAAGACTCTGGTATACCGAGGATGTGTCGAAGTGATGAAATATCTATTTCACATAAAACATCTGACCCTACCTTATTCAAAATAACCTTTTCTACTTGTGAATACTGCTCCGCACATCATCTTACGAACTCAAGGAAAGGGAAAACTACTTCTACGACGTAAGGGGTAATGGAGGCTTGGGCCTCTTTGAGGAAGGGTATCCTCTTTCCAACACTATCTAACAAATTCGATCTGGACATGGAAATGGGTGAGACTTTTATTTTTGTATCAAAAACATCGGAGTCCCTGTCTATTAGGGCTTCTTCTCTAGAAGCAAGGTCTTGCTCAGTTATGGATAAAATAACAGGGTTAGCAGCCATGATAAAAAATACATGTAACTCGACGAAAGGTGTGTGAAACTGGTTCATTGTTGAGATTTAATTTTGAATGGAGGGTTTGTGCCACATTTCAATCATTCGAGTGCTTTGAAATATTATAGAATAATGAACTCGGGACCCTCCTTTTATACGTGTTTTTCCATATCAGGGATTGGAGAAAACATTTTTGGGTGGACCGCTTTTCACCCCGATGTGCCTCTGAGGGTGCCACATGTCCACAAATGAAACCATGGTAGTTTACCTGACCCGCCTTCTAAACATTACCCTTCGTTCTACTTCAATGTCTGATATGTGTCTTGGTCATCGATATGGGCCTCTCCAAGATCTACGGTCTGCCAAGTAATACCATCTTTCGATATCAGGGATTGGAAAGAATGGTTTTGTTTAGACCACTTTTCACCCTGATGTGCCTCTTAGGGCACCATGCATCCATGAATAAAACCATGGTAGTTTCCCTGACCTTCCTTATAAAAATTATCTCTCATGCTATTTCACTGCCCAATATGGGTTTGGGTCGTTGATTTCGATGGGAAAGGAAAATTGCAGTCCAATAAAATCCATCCCTCATAATTGTATGCATAGTTGTCTTCCAATAATGATGACCTCCATAGTCACCTTTATGGAACTCTCTGATGATTTTCTTTGCTTCTTCTTCTATCAAAAAACTCAATAAAATTCCTCCTGGATCTTTCCAATCTAGCAGTTCATCCATTATACAAAATTTTGTTTCCTTCAATATCAAGAATCTGGCTTTTGTCTTACTAAATTCAGGAGGAGCCTGCAAATTTTTTAGCACGAAGATGATATATGCATACCATGTAGAGTCAAGAAATTTTGGGGATATTTGTGGAGTCGCCTTTTCTTCTTCTACTATACTATCTGACAATTCTGCAATGAAGTTTATTCCCAAGAGTTCATAGTTTGTTTGTGCCATCAACTTAGCAAGCCCCTGTCCTTTGATCAACTTCATGGGTTTGATATCAATATCATATTCTAATAGTATTGCAATCCATTTACCCCTCTTTCCTTCATGATCGGGTTGCATTAAGATGTCTTTCATTGAGCTATTGGGAACATAAGCAGTAGTATGGGAGCGTAGGATGTACACTATGAACTCTTTCAACACCTTAACTAAAGCATATGCTTGCTTCTCCATGATGTAATATTTCAAAGGAGCATCCCTCAACGTTTTACTATAGTATGTTATTGGCTTCTCAAAATTCTAGTCATCTTTCTGGAGTAGCACACCTGCAATTGTGTGTTCTGAGGCAAAAGAGAATAATATGAAATCTTTCTCAAAATTGGGACTAGCCAGTATAGGAGAATTTTTCAATACCACCTTGATGTCTTCAAAATATTTTCTAGCCTCAGGAATCTACTTTATTTCATTTCCCTTCTTGAGCATGTTGGTAATATGTTTTATGATTTCATCCAAGTTAGGGATGAATCTCCTCAGAAAGTTCACTTTTCCCAGGAAAGATTGTACTTCCTTTTTAATTTTGGGTATGCCAATTTTCAGGATTCCCTCCACTCTGTTGGGGTCTACCTTTATCCCTTCTTTTGAAATAATGTGCCCCAACAACTTTCCTTCTTCCATGGAGAAATTTGACTTCTTAGGATTTAATGAGATCTCAAACTTTCTACATTTTTAAAATGTCCTTCTGAGATGTTTGAGGTGTTCCTCATCTGAGGCGAAATACATAGTGATGTCATTTAGGTATATAAAAAATGAATATGTCTTTTTCACCAACGAAAGCTATGTCCATAGCTCTTTGAAATGTTGCCCCTGAATTCATAAGCCCAAACAAAATTTTGGCATACACGAATGTTCCCCATGGTGTGGTAAATGTTGTCTTCTCTTGATCGTCAAGGTGCACCATAATCTGATTGTATCCTGAGAAGCCATCCAACATTGACATCTTCTAAGAACCTACTACCTTCTGTAAAATGTGATCCATTTTAGGCAATGGGTAGTTGTATTTTAGAGACAGCTTATTCAGATTCTTGAAATCCACACACAACTGGATTTCTCTGCTCTTTTTCCAAACTGGCACTAGATTTTCCACCCATTTGGAAAATCTCAGGGACACTATAATTTTGGCTTCAAATAACTTCTTTACTTCTTTTTCTATCAATGGTAACAACAAAGGGTTTATCCTTCTTAATTTTTGTTTGAATGGATTGTGATATTATTTGATTGGGATGACATGTTGGATTATACTAGTATCATAAACTTTCAGCTCATCATAAATCCAAGCAAAAACATCAGGGAACTATTTCATTAATTTGACATACCTCTCTTTGACTTCAGGGATGAGTTGTCTAGACGGCTTCACGATATTTGGATCTTCTAGAGTCCCAATGTTGCAGTCATCCACATCCCCTTCATTTAATGTGATCTTCGGATTTCTTGCCACATCATTGTTATCAAAAAGTTTTTCTAACGGGACCAGACCTTTGGGGATGATGTTACTCTTTAGATGAATGATATCTCTGCCAGCAATCTGATTGTCAAAATATCCCTCTTTTGTGAAAGCAGTTGCATCCACCTCATCGTCACATTATTCACCATCAATGTTTAAATTCTCGAACTCATTATCCATTTTGAGGAAACTTTCTATCTGTTTTTCATCCTCGAAAACTTTCCAGTGCTTCATATTATCTGTGACTACTGGCCTGTACTTGACCTCAACCTTGTAGCTTTTTTTTAGGGAAAATATGAACTCTAAAAACTGTTGTTGAAGTAGCCAAGGCATAAACAACCTGATTTTGTTCTCTTGGAATTGGCAAAAGATTACATTCTAGAAACTTATCGAGGAGGTCTAGTACTAGATTTCTATAAGCCCTCAATATGGGGTGGTTTTCTTGGTATATGCCTTTGATTTGATTTATAATTAGCTCAAAGTCTCCATGTACAACAATTTTTTTGGCACGCAATTCTTCCAAAACTTTCAACCCCAATATTAATCCTTCATATTCATGCATTCAAACACTAGCTTATAAGAACATAATTTGGAGTCTCCTTTGGGATGATTTATCCATACGCCAACTCCAGCTCCTTCTCTGCATGCAGCTCGATTGAAATTCATTTTCCATATCTGATCCTCTGCATCATCTTGTTGTTCTGAAAATTATTCTATCTGTTGGTCAGGCTTGTCTTTGCCATCCATAATGATCTATGTTTCCTCTTCTTCGAAGCATAGGTCATTGAAGAAAATAGAAGACCCCAATTAAGTTTCCACTGAACAGATAGGATGATTGCTAGGTTTGATTTGTTGTTGACCATGTATTTAAGAAAAAACTCTCTATAAATCTTTTGTCTTCACTAAAGACAGGAATAGTAGCACACGACATGTCCATATGGAGGGTTCCTTTTAATTTTGCAGCCCATGACCTGGACAACAACATACCAAATTTTGGAAGGATATCAGTGACCACTACATCCATCACCATATTATTTGTGGGGATTTGTGCCAAAGACACCACTAGATATTTGATCAGGCCAAGGCATTTCACCTTTCTTGAATTGAAAGAGAATAGATCATTATAAGGCCTTGTGACATCAAGACCCAATTGGTCCATGGCCACTTTGGGCATCAGGTTGTGAGATGCTCCTGAATCCAACATGGCATTGTGCAGATTCATGTCGTGGATTTTCAAACTGACATAAAAAGGAGGCACTTCTTAATTTTCATGGCTTTCTTCTACCCTTGGTCCAAATAAGATGGGTGAGTGGTCATCTTGTACGTTCAGGGTATCAGATTTTTTCCCCATCTTAAGAATCCTGATAATCTAATTTTTGTACTCGCTATTCTTGATTAATTCATTAAATGGTACAGAAATTTTGATCTTAGCCATCTCACTTTCAAAATTAAAAGAGGATGGATTCTTCTCTACCTCTTTGGTGACCGTTTCTTTCCTTACTTCTAATATTTTCTTCTGGGGTTCTCTTTCTGCTTTCCCTTTTCTACAGCACCCTTTATAGCAGAATCCTTCCCAGTAGAGTCCTTTGCAGCTGAATCTTTTTTGGGCTGGCTTGTAGAAAGTATGTTACCCTGAGATTCTTTGGTGGTATTTCCCTTTGGAGGGTTTGGAGGCACCTTTTGATTTCAAAGGTTGTTTTGTCTTTGGAATTGCATGATGGCGTTTTTCAATCCTGTCTCGTAATCTTCCCTTTCTACTGATACCCTTTCCTCTTCATCTTGCAAAAATATCTCACTTGCATCCATGAACTGGTCATGTTCTTCTTTAGTCAAAAACACTTTTGTTTCTTAATCATCATATAAGTTCACGTTGTCTTCAAAATATCCATCATAATTTTCATCTATATAATTATTTTGAAAAGGAGGCCTTATTTGTTGATCTCCTTGATTTCCTTGATTTCCCTGATTTCCCTGATTTGCCTGATTTTCCTGATCTACTTGATTTGCTTAGTTCCCCTGATTCCTTTGCTCTCTTTGTCTAATATGTGGAATTGTTGGTCTCCTTGGATTTCTGGTTGGACCATAAGCCTATTCTCTGGGGTTAGCTTTGTTTCCCAGAGCCATTCTTTCCATCATTCTTTCCATGTTTCTCATCATTGCCTCAAACCTTTCCTCTGATGTTTGTGATGTTGAAGGTTGTGCTTTATCCTGAGTTATGTTTGTGTCCCTGCCAGAGTTATTTTTTATCTTCCCTGAAGCCATTAGTTTCACTTTGACCTCTATGGCATCAATCATCATGTCATTCAATGTGGCAGATCTTCATTCAATGTGGCAGATCTTCTTTCTCTTAATAATAAAGCAAAGTCAATTTCAAAAGAATCAGCATATCTGAGTTGAGCATCTTTAGGGGGGGTTTACCTTAGTAGGAATTTCATTATAGAACTTCATGAATCTGGATGAAAACTCTTTCACTATTTCATCAGGTGATCTATTCATGTTGTTGTACGGTGTCAACAACTAAAGGGGATTTTTCTTATCCCCCCATTTTGCAAGGAAGCTTGTCTCAAAAGATTCAAAATTTGTGATACTGGCTGGTGGAAGGGATCTAAACCACTTCCTCACTTCTCCTGCAAGAACAATTAGGGCTATGGAGTCAAAATTCTGAAAGTGAATGAAAACAATAACCAGCTGGTAAAACCCTCCAAAGGATAAGGCTAAATGAGGCAATGAATCTAAGTTATATTTGAATTTAAGTAGAGTGTAGGAAGATAGAGAAAACAAATAAATGCATCAGAGCATTACTAAAATGAATTATGAATTCATTAAGAATAAAATTACACAATTTAAATTGTTTAAGCCAAGAGCATCACAAGATGAATTTTGGGCCTGTAACTATCCAATTTAAACAGAAGACAATGAAAATGGAAATAAAGAATCACAGGAAATACATACGATGAGAGAAGACAAAACTCATATCACCACCATTAGAATCTTTTCATAGAGACTTCAAAATATTTTGCATGTATAATCAATTCAGCTTCAGAAAGTTACAATAGAGTTCGAAACAACCAAAAAGGTGATCTTGCACTTCTGCCAACATTAATTCATTCAAATGCCCCACTATTTACACAATTTGGTCACAATGGTTGAAACTAAAACATTTCATCTTCTACAACTGATTATAACAATTTCAACTAATAGTCTCAGTATATGAACCGATTTACAATGATTACACAAAAGACGTTTCAAAACTAGGAACGGATTTCTCTGACTGCTCATCTTCCTTTACGACATCTGGCTTGTCCTGATATTATGTCGAACTTGTTGGTTTGGTGACATCTGGAGATCACTTACTAGTTACAGGAAAACTGCATTTTGTCTTGCCCAACCGCACGATTTCCTTCCACTGTGAGTCAAAAGGAATATTGTAATCCATCATCTCCTTTATCAAAATCTCCATGTCAATGCACGTGGTGTAGGACATAGTCGGCAGGCCAATATTCACTATTTTAAACTGATTCAAAATCTCAAAGTTTGTGGACAAATACTCTACCAGACTTGGGCCTTTCAGATTTACTCTACTTCCCTTTACAACATACCAATTCATTAAGTCCTCTTTGTATTGATAGACTGCCCCAGGTGTCTTGCTAAATATATGTTTCTTGCTGCTGAAAACCCTTGAGCTACTTTCACTTTGTGGCTTGCTTCCTGTACTAGCCTCTTCGTTCTTGGTTGCACCTTCCACCATTTCCATGCTCATTTTATTTTCAAGTTCTTCTTCTTCCAAGTCCACCAGTTGAGAGGATGGTGTAATTTTCATTTTCTTGAGAATATTTTGTTGACTACTGGCACCTAGTGCCTCTGAACTGCTCCTTTTATTATAAACACTCATTTTTGGAGCTTTTAAACACAACCTAGGGGAAGGTTTATGTGTTGGGTTATGTTGAGGGGTTGACTCTATCTGTTTTTTCTGATCATGTTGCAAAGTGACCTTCATATCTACAGAGGTTTCCAGATTGGCCATCTTATCAAATCCTTCAACATGGTCATGCTCGTAGGGGCCCTGTCTGCTCATCAATATTCTCTTTGATATGATCTGATGTGGATCATACTTCCTCCATTGTAACTATGTAAACCTGAATTCACTGAGTTTGTATTGGATTTGAGGTACAAGACTTATTCTTTACCACAAAGGGTCCTACCATGAAAGGAAATTTCAAGTTATATGCCTTGTGCACTTTCAAAAAATGCTTTGTCTCTGAAATGATCCTTTGTCTCATGAACTCTAAGGAAATGATTCTAGGAGTCAGAAAGACTAGTAAAAGGTAAGGTCCTTCTTGATAGCCATATACCCAAATCACAATAGATTGTATGAACAACATCTAATCTCCCACCCTACTCTTTGTATTTGGTTGTAAAAATATTTTCATTTCTTCCATAACCCTTATCATGTCTGTGTCAAAGATAAGATTGCATGCCCTAGACATGATCTTATTGATGAATATAAGCATAGTGATCCTTTTACATTCAGTTGAGATGAATGAGATTTCAGGTAATTCGGTCTTGTTCGATAAAAGGAACATTCTCAACAAGTGCGTGTAGTATTTGAAGTGTCTCAATGAATTGGAATTTACCAGTTGTTGATGCATATTATCAGCTATGAACCTATCGAAACTAATACAAATCGATTTACTAGAATATGACATAAAAAAAGGTCAACAGGAAACCCAACATGACTTCTACTACAAACTTGTCGTTATCCAACCCTAAAATTTGACTAAGCAGGGAACAAGCCCAATGGACCTCAATAATCATAAAGTTTACATTGATAGGTAATGACAGACTTTCGGAATGGTGTTTAGGTTTGATAATGGTTTACAGAAACATGGTTTTTACTTCTGAGGGGAATTCCTTGTAGACTATGATCATTTTCTCTTCCTCGAAGGGCTCTGACATTGTGGAGGAAGACTCTGGTATACTGAGGGTGTGTCAAAGTGACAGACTATCTATTTCACATAAAACCTCTGACCCTACCTTATTCAAAATGACCTTTTCTACCTGAGAATACTGCTCCACACACCAGCTTATGAAATCGGGGAAAGGGAAAACTACTTCTACGACATAAGGGGTAATGGAGGCTTGGGCCGCTTCGAGGAAGGGTATCTTCTTTCCAACACTATCTAACAAATTCAATCTGGACACAGAAATGGGTGAGACTATTATTTATGTATCGAAAACATTAGAGTCCCTGTCTATTAGGGATTCTTCTCTAGAGGCGAGGTCTTGCTCAGTTACGGATAAAATAATAGGGTTAGCGGCCATGATGAAAAATACATGTAACTTGACGGAAGGTATGCGAAACTGGTTCACTKTTGAGATTTAATTTTGAAKGGAGGGTTTGTGCCACTTTTCAAAYGTTCAAGTGCTTTGAAATATTATASAATAATGAACCCGAGACCCTCCTTTTATACGTATTTTTCCATATCGGGGATTAGAGAAAACGGTTTTGGGTAGACCTATTTTCACCTCGATGTGCCTCTAAGGGCACCACGTGTCCCCTAATGAAACCATGTWAGTTTCCCCAACCCGCCTTTGAAAAATTATCCTTCGTGCTACTTCAATGCCTGAAATGTGTCTTGGTCGTCGATTCGGGCTACTCCAAGATCTACGGTCTGTCGAGTCCTACCATCTTTCGATATCGAGGATTGGAAAGAATGGTTTTGGGTAGACTAATTTTCTCCCTGATGTGCCTCTGAGGGTGCCACACGTCCATGAATAAAACCATGGTAGTTTCCCTGGCCTGCCTTCGAAAAATTATCTCTCGCGCTATTTCACCACTCGATATGGGTCTGGGTCGCTTCAAGATCTACGGTCTTTCGAGTCCTACCTTTCTCACTTCCACTATATTTTCCCATATGTTTCCATATGAGACCTTATCCTCCAAACTATCACGCTTCCACAACGATGTAGCTCTTTGCTAAATTTTCGAGACTTTGATCCTATCTGAAAAATTGTTATGGTGATAACTCATTAGAACTTGGGATAAAATAATTATCCATACTTTATACTTTAATAAATATTAATATAATATTCCTTTTTGGCTTAATCTCCCTAGCTTATCCCTTTTCCTTAACTTTTATCCTCCACCATTTCCCAACAAGTGGATTTTATTCCCCCATCTATTTTATCGTGGTCGGTCTGTGCACAATGATGTATTTTATATTAATGTTGAGACATATACAAAAGTAGGCGCACTGGCCTTTAACATCTAGGCTCTTCGGCCTAGTAATAAAAAAACTGGCTCACCAACCTATAAAAAACAGCATATACACAAAGGCTCCATGGCCTCAATATCACACACACTTAAGATGTTGTGTGTGGTATCCGAGAATGTGCACACATCATCATTTTACTGCGTAGTAGATGTGTGCACTATGCCATGAAAGGTGCATACAAAAGTGATATCAAACAACTCACCAACTTATGTACATTTTTATTTTATATTTACAATTGGGTTTAGCCTAGGGATACTACAATCCCCTCCCCTTATTTATGCACTATCCTCAGTGCATTATGTACACATATACAACAAAATTTTCAAAAATCCTCAAAAAGATGTGGGTATTCTACCCACATTGCATCCTCATTCTCCCAAGTGGTGTCCTCAGGACCGTAATAGGTCCATTGGACCTTTACAAGCCCTATGGCTCGATTCTGAAGCTGTTTGATTTTTCGATCCAGAATGCATACCAGATGCACTTGGAAAGCACCTTCTTGCTCCACCTAAATCACATTCCAATAAATAACATGATTAGCATCTGTTGGCATAGGGGAAAACCCATGGTTCAATGCTACAACACCGCACCAACAAAACCCTAACTATTGGTCCTTTCGGCAACACCTGCGAAGTAGATGAAGTCTCACCCAAGGTAGAGGCAGAGGTGGTTGCAGGACTCAGGTGTCTACAACCTTAGCTAGGACACGGATCTATGATTCTAAGACTTAACAAAGCACTCAACAATTAACATTCATCAATATTCAGTCTCATTTACAGTGCAGTAAACCCTAATTACAGAGCATCGCAGTATTCATTTAGATCTAGCATCTAGCATCACTTAGCACGACAAAACAGATCATATCTAGCATATTCAAGCACTAAGCACATGTATATAAGTCAGATCCAACATCTATCCATATCATTAAGAATTAATCATCAAGAGATCATTCATCTATATTAAAGCACTAAGCATATTAACATATAAACACATCAACACATCGCACAAAGCATAGAAACACATCATGCACGTGGTTCACCCCCACCCTGGGGCTACTTCCACCAACTCTTCTCTTCTTTATTATCTTCATTCAATGCACAGAGCCATAAGACCCACTCCTCATAGGACAGGAGATCTGCTCGCACCTCGCCAGATCCTCCTTCCCTGAGTTAGGTCACAGCACAAAGCCTTCCACGGTCTATTACAACCACTTTCACTTAGCTCTGCAAGTCTCACACAGTATGCACAAAGCACTTACAACTCTTGATCACATAGATCCAACTCTATCACTTAGCACAACTTGCAATTTCCTCCTCTTACATTGCCTAGCCTTCTACTTATACATACAAAATAGGCCCAAGCATGGGTAAACCCATGGGCCAACATTCCCATACCCATTGCATAATCCCAAATCCCAAAAAGGGCCGATATCTCGTGATCTCTGCTTCATCTTTCACTCTGCCTTTGACAGCCTGTCGAAGTCCCAAAATTAGGTCAAACATGACCAAGGATCCCCAAAACTTAGTCAAGGGCCAACATGCCCCCAACACTCACCTGTGACTCGTCATGAGTCACTCTGATCTGATTAGTTCTACTTCAAAAGCCTCGAGCTTGGCTTGAGCTGCTTCAACTTGTTGTTGTGCCATGGTCTCTTATTCAGTGAACTCTTGTATGACTTCTTTGTTGACAGGTCCCTCTAGGTTTTGTTCAGCTACAATGATGACTTGCTCCAGTTCCTCTCCTCGACATTCGATCTCTATGAACAGTTGGTAAGCCTTATCCTATATAGGTTGGAGGCTCTGAGTCACTTCCATGACTTTTCTTTGGATAGTGTGGACCTGCTACTAGTTAGTGCGCTGCTCTTGGGATCACTTCATTCTTTCCACAACTAACAAGGGCTTCAACTGCGTCTGTATCATTTCTACTTGATACTTCGCCTCTTGGAGCTACAACTCCAATGCCTTCAGATTTGGATTCTCAGTGAGTTTCTCATAGGTCTGGGCATTGCAATCAGTGAGTTTCTTACATTCCATGGCAAGGGTATTTATTCTCTCAACTTCACTTCGAGCGGTTGCTTCTCTTTGGTCCCTCACATCCTGTGAGGTGTTGGGCACTGTGTGGAGCTCTAAGTTTTCTATTCATTGTTGTAGCTATTGGATAGCTTCTGCGAGCTACTCTACATTATGCGTGACTCAATCTTCTGCTTGTGGCTCTAAGACTGTCATAGAGTAGAGTGCTCTGTTGACTACTTCTTTCACTTCAAGTTGCTCTGTGAGTAACTGTTCTTTTTCTTGTTGTATCTGTACTTTCTCTTCTTCAAACTTTGCATGGAGAGAAACCTTCTCCTTCTCTGCAACTATGTGTTGTTCTATGATTATGCCTTGCACTTCCTTCAAGGCTTGGGTGGCTTGTTCTATTTCTTCTTGAGCGCGACAAAGGCGAGCTTAAACTGCATCAGCTAGTCGATGGAGTTGGGCTGGCTCATCTCCCAAATCTGATTCTCCTGATGGAAGGGGCGTAATGGAGACTGCACGGCTAGACTGAAGGGCCTGTTGTACCCCTCAGAGTTCAACCTCAATTCTATCATACATTTCCTCCTGATTGGCTTCTTGTTTCTCCACTATTTCCAGTGAAGCATCGTTTAGAGTTGTGATGATGAAGTCAAAATCATCGGTAGTAAGAACAACCTTGATCTTGGTCATGGTGGCTTTTGATTTCTTCCAGGAAGAAGGTTTCTAGGGAGAAACCTTCCTTTTCTTCAAAGGATCAACCTTGTCTTTGGGTGGTGTTACTTCTCCTGGCTTCTGTTCAGCTCCTTTTCCATTTAGTTCTTCTACTTATTCATCACCCCCTCTGTTAGGTGATACTGAAGCAATATTTCCTGAGGCACTTCTTAAATCTTAGACCTCTTCGGTATTCTTCATTCTGCTAGGCTTGGGTGTATCATGTTCTTTATGTGTGGTCTCTGGGTTGTCAGGGTCAAACATCTCTACAGGGTCTATGGGAATAAGGAGGTATGCGGACCAGTCCTTAGTGATCTCCTCTAGGTCTTCTTCCGTGAACTTGTAGTACGACTGAAGTTTCTCCTTATGTTCATTGGCTCACATTGTTATGTAGATGAAGTGTCAATCTACGCAGAACTTCATCAGGGGTCAGAACCTCTGTAGGGTGTTCAGAGTCATGTGAGGTTCAATTTCAATGGCTCTCTTCAGCTAAAGGTAATAGGTGTGAAAAACATCTTTCGACTACCACTATTTGTTCATATCACTTGAGTACCAAAGGGTAGTGAACTTCGCATCAAGCGGCTCGAATGATTCAATATATGGGAAGGTCACACCTTCCGGAATCTCCCAAGCAACAAAGGCGATGAGGATTAGGATCCAGCTAAATTGAAACTCGTATCCATGATCCTATGCTTCACGACAGTCTAGTTCCAGTTGATTAACTAGGTACTTCACCCAATTCATCTGTAGGCCTTCCATGCACTTCCCTGCAAAGTCAATGACAAAGACTATGACCTGCATAGGTATGTTCTTCCTTACTAAATTTTTGTCTATTAGCTAGAAGGCTAGGCACACTACGCCATTCTAGATGGAGGCTACCTTGTAGCCTCATGTTCCATTTTCAACATCGTCATATGTATCCTTGATCTTCTGTGCTAGTGCGCAATTTGTGGCTTTTCCTGGATAGAACTCCTGCAGGTCGAGTCCTTGCATACTTAACCCTGTGATCCTATGGATCAATGTTGGATCAACTGTAATATGGAGGTCTAGCCATAATTAATCGCCATGGTAACATGAAAGAAATAGCTTGACACAAGCGTTGAATTCCTGGTGCCTTTCGAACTGTGGGATTTTCATTACATTTAGCAGGGTGGATTGTGCGAGGTTCATTTTCCACAGTTGGGGGATTATCTTTGACTTCTTCCCCTTTGTCCTAGTTAGGTATTTATACGAAGTGAGCATACTGTAGTTCTTGCGATCTCTGAGGTTGAAATCACTGAACTTCAACGCTACGATCTTGTCCTGATGCGCGTGAACTGCATGTATCCCCCTTGGGAGGTACGCAGTAATCATGGAGTATTCAAAATCTCTTGGCACACTATCTTAACTCGTCGTGCCAGCCAGAGGTGGGATGTAATCGGGAAATATGGATGGGGTCAACTTCGCATTGGCTAGGTCATCTCTGTGTTTGGTTCTCTTTTCCATTGATGGTCAGGATGGTCCGGCTCTGCGAGCAGTCGACAGAGAGGCTTTCACTCCTCTTGTCGATGATGCTTGAATACTTGCAGACATTTCTCTTTTAGACATTACTCTTTCAGTCATTAGGTCAATGAGAAATTCTTCGACAATTTTCTCTGCAACGCTAATCTCGTTCGACATGCATGCTAGTGGTTGAATATATCAGGTTCTAAGAGTAATTAGTCAATGTAAAGGGATGAATGGTAAGAGAGCGATGATCACTATGTGAAATCAACTAGACTGTGGGCTCAGATTCATGGTTAGCAAAAGTGTTCTCGTTGCGTGGTGCGATGGGATAAATAGATGAATTGGAAACAGATCTCTTGCAACGGGTGAGAATCCTTCATTAACTCGGTTATGTCCATTATGGTGCGGTCCCAACGGTCTAGTGGCAAACTTTCTGATCATAAATTCCTTTCTACCAGTTTAGTTCGTCGGTCTAACGGGTATATTGTCTCCAATGGCCATATTGCTTCGCCATGGAGAAGCTCCATGCGACACTATTTTGATATCCTAGCAAAGTTCCAATTTTTCAAATTTTCCTTCTGCGAAGTTCCCTCTGGAACCTTCTGTAACTTTTCGATCTTATCTCTCTTCTTACTTAGTTTTCTAGCCTTATTTCCCATAATATTTGTCTCGAAATTCCTTTTTCCATTATGATTTGTATCTTCTTTTGGCAGAGTAACTTCACGTTGTTGAGATTGTTTCCTAGAAATCAAGGGTAACACTTCATCTGTATCTAGAATAGGTACTTCAATATTTTGTGAATCTTCTAGTGTTCTTCCTACTTCGACATCCAAGTCTCTGGTCTTAAATAGCTTTGCTCGATTCTCTTGTTCTTCAATCAAGTGTGTGATCCTCCTAGTCATGAAATATTTCAATTGTTGTTTCTTCTACTCTAAGATTTCTTCTTCTTTTCTTTTGGCCTAATCTCCTTCAATCCAAGGTTTTACTAGTAACATAGAAAATGGAGTGTTGTTATCAATAAATTTAACAACTTCAAATTCTTCCTCTGTCGAAGTTCCCTTAGCACTCATAGATATCTGGGTAAGTCTTCCACATAGGGTTATCAGCTTTCCTCTGAATAATCTTATTCCTCCCAATGAAGGAATCATAGCAGGCTTTCCTAGAATTTCCCAGGTTCTTTATGTCATGATATTCACCTGTGTTTCCTCATATAGAACACAGTCAATGTCGAAGTCTCCTATTCTTACTTCAATGCATTCTTTTTCTTTGAAGATCTCTGATAAATTAATATTTCGATGGTCATTCAAGGTTTCTTTCATATGTAGCAATACTTTCTCTGATTCTTTCTGGGGTTCTGTCATAATATCAGTTGCTTGACTTCCTCATGGTCTTCTTGTCTCATATTCATCCTTTCAACCTTAGCAATCATTCTAGGGAAATCCAAAACTTCATGGTCCATAGATTTGTAACAGAGGTAACTAGGTCTTATTCTAGGGCATTCCTTAGCAAGACGTCATGGTTTTCTGCAACTGTAACAAAGGGTTAATCCTCTCTTTCTCTTAAACGATCCCCATTATTTTCTGTACTGTGCACTAGGATCATGGTAGCTAACCAGCAAAAAATTCTTTCCAGGATCCTGCATCCATTTGTTAGTCAAAACATTCTCTATATGCATAGGTATAACATATCTTTCACTATTCTTATCAGATCTACTCATATCAAATCTTCTTTCATCTATCAGTTCCCTAGTTTTCAAGCTAGGACAAATCTTATCAAACATACCTAGATCCATACTTTAGAAACAAAAATTTCCACTAATCTTATCTTCAGCAGAGCACAAAGCTTCTAGATCTAAATATTTTCATTATTCTTACCTTTATCAGAGCACAAAG
>ML816060.1:162687-182995 GCA_009831015.1 Picea engelmannii | reverse complement strand
GGTCTGTTACAACCACTTACACTTAGCTCTGCAAGTCTCACACAGTATGCACAAAGAACTTCTAATTCTTGATCACATAGATCCAACTCTACCACTTAGCACAACTTGCAACTGCCTCCTCTTACATTTCCTAGCCTTCTATTTATACATACAAAATAGGCCTAAGCATGGTTAAACCCATGGATTGACATTCCCATACCCGTTACATAGTCTCAAATCCCAAAAAGGGCCCTAAAAGGGGTCGAGATCCTGTGATCTCCACTTCATCTTGTGCTCTACCTTAGACATCCCGTCGAAGTCCCAAAGTAGGTCAAACATGACCAATGATCCCCAAAACTTGGTCAAGGGCCAGCAACATCAGGTATATATTTTTTGAGAAATGATACATGGAATACATTATGAATAGACATAGATGTGGGAAATGAAATCATATAATCTACTGGACCAATCCTCTCTAGGATTTCAAACAGCCCACAATAGCAAGCTACCAACTTTGAAAATTTTCCCAACTTTAGGGAACTTTTCTTGGCCTTCACTTTCAAGAATACATGGTCCCCAACTTTAAATTCCCTATGAGTTATGCCCTTATCATCATATCTTTTCTGTCTGTCTTGGGAAACCTTTAAATTTTTCTTTATCTTCAACATTTTCTCCTCCAATTCCCTAAGTAAATCTATCCCAACCACTGCTCTATGTGTTGGGTTATCCCAGCTTACCGGTGTGTTGCACTTTTTGTCACAAAGTGCCTCAAATGAGCTCATTTTTAGAGATGTTTGGTACCCATTGTTATAATCAAACTCTACCAAGTGTAGGTAGTCTTCCCATTTTGATGGTTTATCCATCACATTCATCCTCAACATATCCTTAATCACTTGATTCACCCTCTCTGTTTGTCCATCTAATTCTGGATGATAAGTTGTACTAAAATTCAAATTTGTTCCAAACCCATTAAATAATCCTTTCCAAAAATTTGAGGTAAATTTTGGATCTCTGTCATACACAATTGTCTTGGGTATACCATGTAATCAAGAAATTTCTCTCATATAAATATCAACAATGTTGGCTGCCTTGTGAGTGAGCTTAACTGAAATAAAATGGGCAGCTTTAGTAAGCTTATCCACCACTACCATGATAGAATCATGTTGCTTGTTTGTTCTGGGCAGTTTGGTTATGAAATCCATTGTTACAACTTCCCATTTCCACTCAGGAATGCGTAATGGTTGTAGAAAACCAGTTGGGTGTCTATGCTCAACTTTTACCTTTTGACATTCCAAACATTTGGCAATAAAATCAGTAACTTCTTTCTTCATTCCTGGACAATAATATTGTCTTTTGACAACTGCAATAGTTTTCTGATAACTTGGGTGCCCAACATAAGGTACATTATGCATTTTCCTCAATATCAGATTTTTCAATTCCTGGGATTTGGTACATAAATTATGCCCCTGTACATGATAATTTCATCATTATCTAGCTCATATTCTTCAATTTTCTACTGCAAATTACCTTGTTGTAATTTTCCCACTAATTCCTTGTATTGCAAATCTATTTTTTGCAGCCTCCAAAATTTTTTCCTTCAAATATGATTGGTACATGCTAATGGTTGTAGCATGCAATACATGCACTCTTCTGCTGAGTGCATCAGCCACTTAGTTCTCTTTCCCCTTGATATGATTTATATCGAAGTCATATTCACTTACAAATTCTAACCATCTGCTTTGCCTAGCATTTAGAGTTGGATAATCAAATAAATATTTCAGACCATTATGGTCTGTCCTCGACTCAAACCTTTTCCCCATGAGGTAGTGTCTCCATTTCCTCAAGGCATGCACTATGGATGCCAACTCCAAATCATGATGGGCATAGTGTATTTCATGCTCCTTCAACTTCCTTGATTCATAACATATAACAAACCCATTTTGACTGAGGATTCCACCAAGTCCTTCTTTACATGCATTTGTGCAAACAATGAAGTCTTCATTTGGGTCTGCAATCCTTAGTATTGGAGCACTTGTTAATAATTGTTTCAAGTGTTGGAAACTCTTTTCACAATCCAATTTCCACTGAAACTTCACACCCTTCTTTTGTAAAGAAGTGATTGGGTGTGCAATCTTTGAGAATCCTTCAATAAATCTCCTATAGTAGCATGCAAGGCCCATGAATGATCTGACCTCTGACACATTATTTGGTGCTAACCATTCTCTAATGGCTTCTATCTTCTTAGGATCCACTGCTATCCCATCCTCTGAAATGATATGCCCCAAATAATGAATTTGCCTCTGATAAAATGAACACTTTCTCAATTTGGCCTACAACTGATGCTCCCTTAATACTTGAAACACCATCCTCAAATGATTCTCCCTTAATAATTGAAACACCATCCTCAAATGATGTTCATGCTCTTCTTCTGACTTGGAATATACAAGTATGTCATCCAAAAATACAATGACAAACTTGTCTAAATATTCTCGGAAAACACCATTCATTAAGAACATGAAAACAGTCGGTGCATTTGACAACCCAAATGGCACCACTATGAACTCATAATGACCATAACTTGTTCTAAAGGCGGTCTTACTGCTATTTTCCTCCTTAATCCTTACCTGATGGTATCTTGACCTAAGATTTTTCTTTGAAAATATCTTTTCATCCTTCAATTGATCAAAGAGGTCATCAATCCTTGGCAAAGGATACTTGTTCTTCACAGTTACCTTATTCATCTGTCTGAATTCAATGCACAATATTAGTGTCTCATCTTTCTTCTTCACTAACAAGACTAGGGCACCCCAAGGTGACATACTTGGGCATATATACCCCTTCTTCAGAATTTCTTCAAGCTGCATTTGCAACTCCTTCAGGTCTAGTGTACTCATTCTGTAAGGAGTCTTTAACACTGGAGCTACTCCAGGCATTAAATTTATAGAGAAATCAATATCTCTTGTTGGGGGTAGTCCTGGAACCTCCTTGAACACCTCTTCAAACTCTTTTAGGATTGCATAATCTTCCAAATTTTTCACCTTATCTTTAGGTGTCTCTTCCATATGAGCTACAAATATTTGACACCCTTTTCTGTAACATTTCTTCAGTTGCAATGCTGAAATTTTTTTGATGGTTACTACCCTAGGAATTCCCTGCACTTTCCTTTTGTTCTCTTCCTCATCCAAGCAAGTAAATTCCTTATTATGACAGTCTAGGCTAGCATGGTGATGGTCCAACCAATCCATCCCAATTAAATAGTCATAGGAACCTAAAGGCAAGATGTTAAAATTTTCCTTGGTGTTCAATCCATTCATGTCCATAAGACATGACTTAACCATCTCATTAACTTTTCCTTTGGATTTGGTAGTTAATTGCACCAACCAATATTTTCCATGCTTGCTTCTTGTCAAATGCAAACTTTCCACCATCTTAGGATCTATATAAATATGACTAGCTCTTGAATCAATTAAAATAGAAATGGTTTGGTTGTTGATAATACCTTCAACTTCAATCATATGTGACTGATACTTTGCTTTCTTGTTGTCCAGGGTTGCATAGATCCTTGGTACATTTTTTCCCATGTCCTCCATTGTTTCAACTTGTTGTACATTGTGAATAGTCCTCACTTTTTCACCTCTGTGAGGACAATCTCTGAACATATGATCTCCTTTACAACCCCAACATTGAATAGGTGGTTGCCTTGGCCTTTGACCCCTTGTCTCAATCATTATGGGTTCTCTAGAAGTTGGTTGTCCCTGATGATTATTCCTGAAGAATGGTGGCTTAGTTACCTTCTTCCTCTGATCCATCTTGAATTTCTTCTTGTATTCCCAAGATTTTTGGAAATTTGGCCTTGCTTTTTTTCTGATCATATAGGCATTTATCTCGCCTTATGGTCTCCTCCAATGTATTGGGATCATCATACTATATTTTTTCACTGATAAATGATAGAAATCCACTCAAATACCTCTGAATATTAACTGTCTCATCCTTGATGAAAGAGACATACTTCATCATTTCTAAAAGTTTTCTTTCATATTCATCTATGGTCATACTTCCAAGCTTGAGTTCAAAGAACTCTTTCATTTTATTGTCATAGTATCTCTTAGTCAAGTATTTCTTCTCAAAATACTTCTTGAATTCCCTCCAAGTAACACTTTTCTCTTTAATACATTGCACCTGCACAAGTTGATCCCACCACATGGATTCATTTCCTTTGATTTGATAGATGGAAATTCTACCTTTTGCATGAGAAGAATAATTATGTAATTGAAAATACTTTCTCATGCCCAGCAACCATGTCTCTGCATCTTCATCCTTCTTATGCTCACCATCAAATGTAGGAGGTTTGATTTTGTTCATTTCTCCTTGTAGCTCATCAACCCCAAACCCCTTATGCTTCCTGACAGAGGATGGACTTGAGATACTATATTCTCTCTTATTGGAATGTCTAGGGGAGTGGTGGTGATGTCTACTAACACTTCTTGTTCTTCTTTTCTCATCAGGAGACTTGCAACTTCCTGATTTTCTTGAGCCACTCTCCTTATCCAATTTATTTTCTACTATGTTCAAGCTCTGCATTAAATTCATGTTGAATTTATCCTATTGCTCCTTGGCTCTCATAAGCCTTTCATTATCATCTTTATGGCTTTGGACATCTTTCTACAAATTGTTAATGGTCTCTACCATATTCATGTTTTCATCCCTTCCTTCTCCATGTCCATTGGAGTTTGTTCCTTCAATGCCCAAATGGACATCCATCCCTCTAATCTCATCCTTCTGTCTATAAGTCCTATGTGCCTCTTCCATTCCTTTGGAATATATGTTGATCTTGATCTGATCTAATTGTTTTTAACTCTGCAAAATGTGCAGCCAACAAAACTTTGTCAGACTAACTGTTTCAACAATTTCATGAAAAATATGAACCATTATGGTTCAGTAATATATCATAATTATTTCTTCTGATTTCCTGAAACAATTGAATGGTTGAATCAATTTTCTGGGTGGATATTTATATTCCACTATCCGAGACTTTTCCAATGCTTGCTCCCATGCTCCATTCTAAGTCTTGAGCAGAAAGTTATGGATATTTGAAAATTGCCCATTAATTTTCCTGTTCGTTTTTCAACTTGGTGAAACTTTGCACTGTAATTATGCATTTTTGCACCTACTCCATTGGAGTTTTCGTAGGATCTCAATTGGGTTTCTTCATATACCTATTCTAGACACTCTATCCAAGTTTCACCTTTTTCTGGGTTTCGGACTGCTAGTTACAACTTGCTGAAGTTCTAGGCCAATTCATGTTTTTGGTATAGAATGCTACAAGTACCTTATTTTCCATATTAAACATTTTTAAAATACCCAGAAATTTAATTCATCTCTGGGACTGTCTTCTATGGTTCAATAGATTTTCATTGACTTCTCTTGCACCTAAATCTGATTCTAAAGTAGAAAGTTATGGCTCTTTGAAGTTAGTTGGGTCTTAAAATTTACCCTCCATTGTTTGTGTTGTAACTTTCTCATAAAAGATTTGTTTGGAAAATGGTTTACACCATTAGAAAGTTGTCCCAAAGCTATGTTATTTGAGCTACAAAGACAAAGTGTACCTTGTTACATTCTATTCTCATGGTTTTCAAGTTTCTAAAAATGTTGCTAAGGGCCTAAAAAACGTGTTGCAAAAAGATGACGTTCAAATGATATAAAACGTCGCAGAAAATCGATGGTTTTCTATTGTTGATCACCATCCAAACAAATTTGCATGCATAAATTTCAACCTGTACACCCATATTAACATACACAGTAACACCATAAGGTAAATCATGCTTCGCGCACCTATAACCATTGTGCATCACTTCTCTGTTGCACCAATACCTGGTGCACACTACTTTTGTGCCGCGCGCCAAAATCCACTTTGTGCAGTTTTGGTTCTTGCAGTATTACCTATTGCACTCAATTTTTGTATCGCACATTGATATTCCACGCACATTTCTCTCTATGCTCTACACCATGCCAAAGTTTAGTACGCCCCCATCGCGCACCAATACTCTGCGTGCACCATTAACTAAACTGTCGCGCAACAACATATACCCACATTGTGTGCGCACCAACCAAACTCCTCCGTGCTAGAGAAATATTGTGCACACCACATGCACCATTATTATGTGTGTGCACTTCGCGCAATGCTAAATTTAGCGCGTGCATATGCACACCAACATTTTTTCATGTGGCACCAAAATTTAGTGCACGCACCCACACACAAACATTTTTCTGTGCGGTGCCAAAATCTAGTGCACGCACCCACACACCAACATTATTCTGCATGATGCCAAAATTTAGTGCACACACCCGCACACCAACATTTTTACGTGCGGCGCCAAAATTTAGCGCACGCACCAACACACCAATATTTTTCCGCGTAGTGTCCAATTTTTACATATCACAATATTTTTACTGCACATCATGCATTTTTAGTGCACCCACCTGCGCACATACATTTTTATGTGCATCAATTCCTCATGAATTCCGATGCAGAAATTGGGGATTTTGTTTAACTTTTCCCCAATGTTTACCATAGACATTCTGCAACTATGAAATTTGTTCAATTTCACCCCGATAACACCAGTTCAACCTCTACAACAACAAATCGTCGCGATTTGATATTTCTGGAACGAATTTTTCCCAAACTCAAGTCACGAATTGAGAATTTTAATTACAAAAATCACTCCATCTATCATGGCTTCAGTGTAACTTCAAATTCAACCCATTCTAGGTCCAAATTTTCTAGAACATATATTAAATCAAGAATATCTCACCACATGCCCAAATTTCTCAATTTCCCATGAAGTTAACAACGGAAATTGAGGCTTTTTCCCAATTCCGCACAATTGTTGTTACTTTTTACCATGGTTGCTCTGTAACTTGAAATTTGACCACTTTGAAATAAATCCTCCATAAAATTTTGCTTCAACTCAAATTGCTCAGCCCATCCAGGCTTAGTGTTGAAAAAACGAGCTCTGATACCATATTGTAACATCCCTGGCCACCCACGCTGAGGCATGTTACACGAGAGAATGTTTTTCTTCTCTCTATGGAGTATATTGTAACATACCCAACATCCAACTAAGCTATGCCACAAATTTTTCGAACTGCATGCAATTAAAATATATACACACAAAACTCTTGCTTATATATATATATATATATATATATAACATAAACAAACAAATACATCTATAAATGCACTGATTCACACTGAAATAATAGTAAATGTAAACATGCAACATATACAAGCAATACTCATAACTATAAAGACAATTATAACAACACATAGGATAAACAAACAAAAATAAACACGTAAATAATAATGCAGCATGTAAACTTGTCACACAATTGACACTTATCTTGGTAATAATGTCACCAACTGCGTGAAGACATTCCACGAACCTCCCAGCCTTAGACCACACTGCTCATCACTCTCAGAAGTGGGTCACCCCCGATTTGGGACTAAACTCCACCTGGGTAAAGGGATTCCTAACCAGGATAATGACTCATAGACAATGGGAAAGAATCTTTCACAGGTGCCGACTCAAACTAATAGTGTACAGTACCTCATTCCCCACATGCCTATCCCACCCTAGGAAGTGTACCCTTTCTCTGCTCAAGCCTCTGGCTGCCCCACTTCCTTTTTGAGCTTTAGCAATAGGCCGGATAGGAAGTCTCAGAGCCTTGTAGCTACATTTTAGCACCTTCAGGAAATCAATTCCTAGCAATTCTCTCACCCAGAGAGGAATTGCTCATGGGCCTGACAACCCACCTCTTCAATATCCCACGAACCTGACAACCTGCTTCTTCAATCCAACTCCAAGTTAACCAGCTACACAAACAAGTATGGCTATGGATAGAAGTTCAGGTACAATGACATGAAAGTATGAAAGATAGCTCAATGAGTGTGTGAATTCTCTTGGATGATTGACTGGATGACTGAATGATGGGAGGAAGAATGATGGAAAATGAAATAAGTCCAAACAATATGTATCCATGTCCCCAAATTGACACTTGTCATGTTGGGAGCTACTTTTTCCCACTTGTCCCCAACATTAGAACTTAGGATAAAATAATTATCCATACTTTATACTTTAAGAAATCTTAATATAACATTATTTTTTATCTTAAGCTCCCTACCTTAGCCCTTTTCCTTAAATTTTATCCCCCACCCTTTCCCAACTAGTGGAGTTTAGTCCCCCATCTCTTTTATCGTGGTTGGTCTGTGCGCAATGATGTATTTTATATTAATGCTGAGACATATACAAAATTAGTCACGCTGGCCTTTAACATCTAGGCTCTCCGGCCTAATAATCATAAAACTGGCTCACCAGCCTATAAAACACAACATATACACAAAGGTTCCATGGCCTCAATATCACACACACTTAAGATGATGCACGTGGTATCCTAGAATGTGCACACATCATCATTTTACTACGCAGTACATGCACGCACTATGCCATGAAAGTTGCATACAAAATTCATATCAAACAACTCATCATCTTACGTACATTTGCATTTTATATTTACAATTGGGTTTGTCCTAGGGTTATTACACTTCATGACTATGTATCTAGTCCTGGAAGTCACCTATTGTAATGTTTTTGATGGGTTACCCCTGAGAAGTAATTTGGATGTTGAGAATGAACTAGCTCAATTTTGGTACCCTATGATTTGGAAACATAAGGCACCATTCCATTTTTTCCTTATTCAAGATAGATTTCTGAAATAATGTTGATTGTGTCAGTGTTTCACAGAAACCTGCACAGGAGATATAGCTAAAGCATAAACAAGCAAATCTTATCAAGAAAAGGAAGAGAGATACACAATGAGGAAAGAGAATCAATGCATATTATGATCTATCAATGAGTGAGTGATCTTCACTCATATAGGCAATGGCATCCTATAATTAGGAATGCATGCATAATAGTGATGGTCTAAGATTACAAATTCTAAAATAGAACTACTCAGTTAACTCCCATTGAACTAGTGTTACTCCCACTGAACTAGTGTGCCGAAAATAGAAATTTCTCCAACACCCCCCCTGAACATCACTATGGAGTAAAAATTGAGTTTCAACTACTAGGACATATTAGGTAATCATGTACAATGAAACTAATGAAAACTGAATAAAAGTGAGGAAAGAGGGAAAACCACCTGGGAACAAAACCCCCCCTAAAAATATAATATATCAAAAGAAGAAAATGGCAGTTGCTAGGCAACTGTGTTCTTCACTGCAAGACGATCCCTCAAAGTCTGAAACTTATGATCATTTAAAGTCTTCGTGAAGATGTAGAAATATTTATGGATCTGATGAAGTCCTTTGGCAACTTGTCAGGCCTTGTACCTCTTTATCCTATGAACCCATTTGCACCTAAAAATATTCCTTTCTGGTGGAAACGGAACCAAATTCCAAGTCTGGTTCTATAGGAGTGAGTCATACTCCTTCTGCATGGTTTCTTTCCATAATGGATTTCCCACAACTCTATTTTATTTATGTGGATCAGTATATTGAACCATATAGCAATGCATGGGCATCACAGGTTCTGAAGATGTAAATACATGAGAAGACTCCTCACACTGAGATCGAGTCCTCCTCGAATCCAATGGATTCCCTGTAAGGTTTCATGTTGGCTTAAGTGTGGTTTGTGTCTTATTGGGAATCTGTTGAAGCTTCGGCGCTGGCTTCTTATCTAGATGCACTACCTTCTTATTTCCATGTACAGAATTTGAGTGTATGGAATCATCTATGATGTCTGAAATTGATGGAGGCACAAGAGTATATGCATGTTGTTACCCATGATTTTGGTCGTCATGATGATGTATTGATAATGGTGTACTCAGGCTCTTCATTAAAACTTTCTCCTGAGAAAAGTTACCTTCATCTCTTTCCAGAAATCACATTTTGGAGGAAGGTTCGCAGGCTACTAATACATTTTCCTGCGAGAATGCATGATTCTTGCAGGTTGCCTTAAGCCAAGGTGAGAGAAGTTCGCATTGTGTGTAACTACTAGGGTGCGAACACTTTCTAAAACAAGGAAAAAGGATGAATTCTCGAAGCTTCTAGAAGGGAATCTTCTAGAAGGATGAGATGGCATTTGAATGGTTATCTAAGTACTGGATTTCCTGATATTTTGGGATCATTCTTATCCAAGTAACTAATTCATTCTCTCCTATATATTGAGGGGATTCTCATGGAAAAGGTTAGAATCAAACAAGGTTAAGAAGACATTGGAGAATTAGTGAAAGATTGTGTGAAGGACTGATGCTACAGCAGTTAAGTACTCCAGCAAGTTTATCAAAAGTGGTTGATATTCTTCATGCAAGTGAGAAAATGTGTGTGTCAGAGCCAAGGGCCATCGAAAGGAAGTTTTCAACATCAAGGCTCAGGTTGTAATCTTTGCTTTCCATCAATATGATACAGTAATATGTCCCTTTCCCATAAAGCTAAGTCTACTTTATTGTATAATTCCTTGATCATATACATAGATTGATTGTTGAATATATTGAGTTGTTTTCACTTCGATTGGTTTGAGTTGTCCTGGTCTTGACTGCATAAGAGCATTGGAGAGAAGCCAGAACAACAAAGACCAAAGGAAGCGATCATAAGGTATGTTCATGATTCTTTCCTTCTAGTTCATTCAATAGTCAAAATCTAGGGAAAGAGTATTATTATGTCTTGCTTTGTTCTAGATCCAGGTGGATCTAGGGAGATCGGTTTGTGTCCGCACTTATGGATTTATCCAATAAAAAAATTGGCGACTCCACTGGGGAACAATCCCATTTTCTTTGTGGCTTTTGATATTTTTCTGTGGCCATTTTCTCTGGTTTCATTTTTCTCCTGTCCTATCAGTCTCTGAGTCTTTAGGATATCCTGATAGACCTTCTAGGTCTAGAAGCCTTTATACCTTTTACTTCATTTTTCAAATTTTTTGATATGTTCAGGAATTCTCGCACTGCACTTCATTGCAGCCTGTGAGAACTAGTAAGGTTCGCACCCTACCCATAGGTTTCAGTGCGAGGTTCTCGCACCTTTCTCAAAGGTTGCCTGCGAGAATCAGTGATTCTCGCACTATGTAATAGTGCTTACTTGCGAACATTCTTTTTCAAAATTTTGAATTTGAGTTTTAGTCTTTCTAACTGCCCAAATCAGTTGGAATATCTCTTATGGGTTTCTTGGACTATTGATTGATAACTTTCTTGATTTAGTTTGCATGCGTGAATAGTTTTAGGGTTTCAAGGCTTTTCTTGTCATTTGTGATTTGACTTTCGTTTCTTGACTCTTCTTGGCCAAACCATTCTCTTTGACTTCAGATTCTGAGTGTGTTTGATCAATTGAGAACCAGTGATTGGTTGAAAGTTGAATACTTGGTTTTTCTCATTTGCTTATTCGTTTGAAAGAACATTTTCGTTTGTATTGAGAAGACTATTTGGTTTGCTCTTTATTTTTGCTTTCATTGAAAGAGTTGGTTGGGTTGTTATTGCTTGATGGTTTGATTTTCTGATCTCTCATTGGTATAGTGAGGGTTATTTTTGAAAAGTGAACACAAAGTTTTTCTTTCATCAAATTGTTTTTTGTCATTTACAAAACATTGAAAATCAAATTTTAGAGATTGTTGAAGTATTGAAAAAGAGACATAGAGAATAGTCATTCGATAACTGATTGTTTGCATTGACATTTGAAAGGAAATTTTGCATATAGTTCATGGTTGATCTGGAAAATTTCTCTCTCTCCCATACATAGGATTCATTGAACGAAAAGTGATACCTTTCATTCTCATCCTTGCATTATTGGGTTAGAGTCATACAACATAAGTTTCACTTCCGTTACCTTTGAGTAAACAACAACTCTTAAAAACACTGTGTAATCTTAAAATTTATCTAGTAACTCTTTTCTAGGGCTCTTTTACACCAACATTTAGCTAGGCTAGTGATTTGGAGTAGGAAGAGAGATACACTCTCCAAAAACTCAAAACACACAATAGCATATTGAGTTAGGGAGTGTTAAATTCCATTTGCAACATATTGTCCTGGGAAGCCCTTCTAACACAAGGGTCAAGCACTAGGTCGCATTGATGTTGGCAGAGTTACTCACCCTGCTTTGTTGACATCAGTGTAGATATTGCACGTATTACGAGGGTCACTCGGAGGTATACCCACAATGATGAGTGGAAGCCTTTTGAGTTGATTTCGGGCTAGATACCCTGCCCTTGCATGTGGATCGGACTGTCGATTGTTCCCCCAAGCTTTACTGTTGTTTGTGGTGACCTTAGTGGCCTATATCTCTAGGTTCTTACCCAAGGTGACTGTGGAGGGGAAAGTCTTCACAGTACCTGGAATTGACGTTGATCAAACTCACTCGGGCTCCTTGGAGGGTATACCCACGATTATGTGTGGGAGCTTGCACCAAGGTGTAAGTCCGTTAAGCAGGTCGTCAGCGTAACTTTTCCATCCTATCCCCTCCCCTTCTCATCTCGTTGTTGCGACGTTGGATTTCATCACCAACTAGTGGCTTCAAAATTAGAAGGTCTTGTTTGCTTGGTGATTGCTTCCTAGATTTTGTTTACTAGTGTGTGTTGTTTGTTTCTCGAAGTTGACCATAAGAATTTATTCGCAGAGCTTGTCACTCGTTTACAATAGTTCCCCCACGTCGTTCATGTAGAATGTAGGGTTTATCTCTAGAGCATCTGGAAGGTTCACAACCCTTTCCTACAGCTACACCTGAGGGCTCTCCTCAGCAAGGTGAAACAACAGTTGTTACCACACCACAAGTGGAATCCCTTGAATCTCTAGAACCTTTTCGCGTTACCAATACTAGAGAGGACTTTCGAATTCGTTGTGGTGAAAAACCTTTTGTGCGATTAAATTCATCTGGGGACTTAGTTGTTACTTCTTCTGGATCACCCATTGGGCCTTTTCCCGGTGTAAAATGCCAAGATCCTTTTTTGTTTGCAGGTGATTTCCGCAGGACTCTTTTTAGTCCTAGTTCGCCTGTGGTCTCTGAAATCAACCCTCTGGTTTTTTCTAAGACAGAGACTATACCGGTGAATACCACTTATCAATTTACTCTCCCTGCTGAGATGGCCCATTTCGCGAACACTACGAGTGTCCCAACCGGGTTCACTACAACTGGACTTCCTCCTATAAACACCCAGCGAACGCCCAATGTTACTCTGGCACTACCACCCGATTATCATGCGTTGAATGCTTTGTTGAATGCTTCAAATCCAACACCTCCGCAAACCCCTTCTGGTACTCCTGGTGGTCCTTCTTTTCATGGGCACCCTATTCCCAGTTTTATTCCAACACTCCCTCAATTTCTTTCTGGCATTCCTAATCCTAGTGGCACTATTCCGTCTTTTGCACCAAACTTGCAGATTCTCGTTGGTTGACAAGGTGGAACAATTCCATTTCCTCATTCCAGACATAATCCAATTACTACGCATCCTACGATTGGCACACAACTTCCGGTTGGAACTCCACCTACGATAGGGGGACCAACACCACCTTTTGGACAAAATATACCTCATTCTTTGGCCCAGTATTGGACTCAGATGCTACAAAATCTTCCTCAAACGATTGGGGGGAAACAACCTACTCCTACTATAGGCCAACCATATCCAAGTATACCTAATCCTATTTGGGGTCAGGGTCAGAATGCTCAAACTCAGGTCCCTACTCAAACTCAAAGTTACAATCCTTGGAACTACTATCCTCTCCAACCACCACCGAATCAGCCAGGGTCTTCCCATTATGGGCAGACTGCGTACGGGCCTACTGGTTTGCTAACAAGGCTTCCACCCCAAAGTCACCAGTACCCGTAGGTGAATCGACAGTTACCTTTTCTTGCTACTTTGGATTTTCCCGATTTTCCTAGGATTTTGAATGATCCTATTCGTCACTCTCCCCAATGGCCTGTTATTCCAGCCAAGCTTCCATAAGATATTCCTAAATTCGATGGCAAAGTGGGAGAGGACCCGAACAATCACATTATGACTTTTCACCTATGGTGTTCATCCAACTCGTTGATGGATGACTCTATTTGTTTACGTCTTTTTCAACGAACCCTTACCAGTTCTGCTGCGAAGTGGTATATTGAATTGCCACGATGTTTCTTCTCTAATTTCAACACCCTAGCTATGGATTTTCTTACACATTAGCATTTACCGATCCGTTATGATATTGGGACTGAGATTTTGACTTCCTTCAAACAGACTAAAGGTACTCATATATTGGATCATATCCATGAGTGGAGAAGGAGATGATGTCTCATTAAACTTGAACTCCCTGATCAGTTACTGGAAGAATGGTTTACGAAATCCTTTGTGAACGAAATTAGTAAAGACATTGCCATGGGTGGCGTTGCTACAGAAGAGCAGGCTATAAGTCGTGCCTAATATCTTGATCTTGTTTATTCGCAAACAGGAACACTATATGATTTTCTCCCTGAATTACCTTGTCCTGGTTCTTCCAACACTTCAACTACTCCAGTTGCCTCACATGCAGTTGATGGTGTGATTGGTACTACCCAAGCCCACTCACATTCTGTTTCAAGTACAACCCCTAAATCTGCTTCTTCTAATGTTCAAAATGCTCCGTCTCCTGCCACTCCTGCCGGCAAAAATTCTGAGGTGAATGTTGTTAAATCTACGCCGACCAGTAAAAATAAATCTAAAAAGGGGAGAGGCAAGAATAAGGAGGGAAAAAATAATAATGCAACAGAGCAAACTAAAACTCTTCCTGTTGAAGAGCGGGATAAGCGCAAACCACGATACCCTTGCCTTATCTGTGGTGATAATCACTATATGAAGGATTGTCCACGACGTGTTGAGGTCACTAAGTTCCTTCAAGGAACACCCAAACCATCCACACCGGTAGTCTTGTCCCAACCCTTCTTGTCTCAACAACAGGCTCAATCGATCATCCATGACCAACCATCTACTTCTACGACATCATATGTTTTGATGTGTACTGGTGATTCTAAGCAGAATAACGTTGCAATTACAACTAGAGCCAAAGATTATTCTCCATCTAATGAGAAGGTTGATGATTTACCTCCTGATTTGGTACAACCCTCTCCACCGACTCCACCTACAAACGGTCCTCTTCATCTCGAACAACTGAGCCTTGATACAGTCCTACGACCCCCTAAGGGTGTTGTTTGCAAATCGGCTTTCAATCCTCATGCTCGTGCCACCCAGAACTACAACATTGTTGAAGATTTGGCCCAGACACCTTCAGGGATGTCACCTTGAAGTCCTTCAGTCTTGTCCTGCACAACAGAAGGCACTGTTGAAAGCTATAGGTGGAATTGACCCAACTAATACAAATTTAATAGTCTTTGATTTGGATGATCATATCCCAAGGTTACCCCCTCAGCTTGCGTTCCAGATCCAAGTTGTTGTCTCTGACAAGAACATTTGTCGAACTGTTATAGATGAGGGTGCCTCTATGTGTGTAATGTATTTTTCTTGTTGGAAATCCATTGGCTCTCCTCCCTTAAATGAATCACAAAATACTCTGAAATCTTTCAATGGCTCTGGTTTTAAGCCTTACGGTGTTCTTCCCTCGTTGCCCATTACTCTAGAAGGTAAGACGGTCCAAGTTGAAGTGGAAGTCTTCGATGCTCCCCTTGATTATAATCTTCTGCTTGGTCATAGATGGATCAATTCAATGCGCGTTGTTGTGTCAACACTTTTCTGTGTAGTACGTTTTCCTCATCAAGGAAAGGTGGTTACTGTTGACCAACTTGCCTTCTTCAATTCTGATACTCATACTGGCAATGTGTCGTTTATCGCTAAAACCCCGTTGGGTTACGAGAATGCCGGTGTCGACCTTTTAACGGACTCTTCGTTAATGGGTACTTTCCCCATTCCACCGCCCAATGTTTCGCACCTGTCAGTTGCTTCTATCAATATGATCTCCACCATGCCTCACGAACTTCCTGTGTCTTCCGACCCTTGGATAGTCCCTGACCCTGGAGATCATACTCGTTTCGAGGATGTCATGTTGTTAAGTCCGGTTGAGTCTGCTTATCAGGCCATTCAATCGGCAACACCTTTTACCCCCTCTCTTGATGAGTTGTCTCCCGATCCTTTTCGTGTTATCTTTCCCACTGACGAGATGATCATGTTCGTTATGGAAGACACCCCTTGGGACGATGGGCATCATTGTAGTATACTCTTTCTGGAACAACACACTCTCGAGAACTACCAATGAATTTCGACTCCGTCGACCATTGTGGTCATTTCGACCGTTCCCGGATCTACACATGATGTGTTTGTCGAAGGGAACCTCAGTAATATCTCTCCCACGATTCCCATTGATATATCCGTTAAACCTGGGATAGTTGAAAATGTTCATATTGGAGCTTTGTGTTCTCCGGACGAAATCGTCACCTATACATCTCTTTTCAAAGAATTTTGTGATATCTTCGCTTGGAGTTATGAAGAGATGCCAGGTATCGACCCTGCAATTTTTGTACATGAGATAAAGACATACCCCGGAGCTAAACCTATCCGGCAGCGCCTACGTCCAGTACACCCACGTAAAGCGGCGGCTATCAAACTTGAGGTTGAAAAACTTCTCAAAGCCGACTTTATTTATCCTGTGGCTCTAACAGAATGGGTTTCCAACCCTGTACCGATTGATAAGAAAGGAGGCAGTATTTGTGTATGTGTTGATTATAGGGATATTAACAAAGCCTGTCCAAAAGACAACTTTCCAACCCCTTTTGTCGACCAGATTGTTGATGACTGTGCCAGAAGTGAAATATTCTCTCTCATGGAAGGTTTCTCCGGTTATAATCAAATTAACATCGCTCCTGAGGACCAACATAAAACTGCTTTTATTTGTCCTTGGGGTGCTTTTGCCTATAGGAAACTTCCCTTCGGTCTTAAGAACGTTGGCGCGATGTTTCAACGTGCTATGTCTTATGCTTTTCATGATATAAAGCATATCGTTCAACCCTATTTGGATGATTTACCGGCTCATTCTTTGTGCCAAGTCGATCACCCCACTCATCTCTGAGCCATTTTCATTCATTGTCGGTTCTATCGTATTCGTTTAAATCCTCACAAATGCGTTTTTTGCATAGAATCTGGTCGTCTCCTAGGTTTCATCGTTTTATGTCAAGGGATCAGGGTAGATCCTCTTAAGGTTGAGGTGATTCTTAATCTCCCTCCTCCTTCTACACTACGCCATTTGAAAAGTTTGCAGGGGAAAGAAAAATTTCTTCATCGTTTCATTCCTAATTACGCCAAGATTACTTGTGGTTTTACACGGCTACTAAAGAAAGATTCAGAATTCGTCTGGGATACCGTTTCCAACAATGCTTTTGAGGCTTTGAAGTTGTCCCTCACACGAGTTCCGCTTCTCTTTCCTCCTGATTATAGTCGTGATTATTTTCTTTATCTTGTTGCCTCGGAGTATACCATTAGCATGGTTCTCATCCAAGAGGATGATGCGCATGATGAGCATGTTATTTATTACTTGAGTTGAAGTCTCACATCCACTGAAATCAAGTATCAACATGTTGAAAAATTGGCCTTGGTTGTCGTTCAAGCCGTTCAACGGTTCTGACATTATATCCTCTCCAGGAAAAATACAGTGATTTCTCATTGCAACCCTATGCAACACATTTTAACGCGTCAATTGCTAGGGGGAAAATACTCCAAATGGATTGTCATACTCCAGGAGTTTGACTTGGAATTTGATCATGCCACATCTAAGACATCCTTAGTTTTCGCTGAGTTGATATGTGATTTTCCTCACTCTGCCACGAAAAATGTAGCAGTAGATTCATTACCCGATGAATCTCTTTTCCTTATTAGCACTGACGATCTTTGGTATGGAGATATCATTATCTATCTCCAAACCCAGACTTTTCGGCCTGCTTTGTCTAGTACCGAACGACGTCGCATACACTTTCAAGCGCGTCACTACATTATCCTCGGCGATACTCTTTACCATCAGGGAATTGACTCTATTTTTCGATGTTGTCTGACATTTGATGAAGCCGAGAAAGATCTGAATGACTGCCATTCCGAACATGTGGTGGTCATATGTCTGGGTATGCTACTGCCCAGAAGATCTTACGCGAAGGGTATTTTTGGCCTTCCTTGTTCAACGACTGCATTACTGCCATTCAGAAATGCCATGCCTGCCAGACCTACAATTAGAAAATTCGGTCACATCTTGCTCCTCTTCATCCTGTGGTCTCAGTTGGTCCTTTTGCAAAATGGGGCATCGATTTTATGACATGTCACCCTCACTCAGTCGGGGAGCATGGTTACATCATTGTATTTGTTGATTACTTTTGATAATACTGGAAAGACTGCAACGTTGTTTCTTTTTAACCATGTCATAGCTCATTTTGGTGTTCCCCAAGCTAACGTCACTGATCACGATAGTCATTTTAGGAATTTTATGATGTCTGAACTTACAGAAAATTTGGGTCTTCATCATGATAACTCAACACCCTATTATCTGAAAGCTAATGGCCAGGTCGAAGAAATCAACAAAGTTCTTATAACTATGCTTTGACGGATGATAGGAATTCATAAAACAAGTTGGCACACAATGTTGTTTTCGGCATTGTGGGCATATCGAACATCTGTTAAATCCGCTACGGGGTTTACACCTTTTCGATTGGTTTATGGTGTGGAAGCCATTCTTCCTATAAAATGTGAGATACCCTCTCTAAAGCTAGTTGTCAAACTCTTACCCAATACTTCTGCTGAAGAAGAACGTCTATTGTATGTAATGCGATTAGACGAAACTCGACGTGATGCCACTCTAGTAATAGAAGCCCAGAAGAAACGTGTCAAGGCACAGTATGACAAGCATGTCAAGCCTCACGTTTTCTCTGAAGGTGATCTTGTTCTTCTCTATGAACAGGATCGAGATGTGTTAGGAGATGGGAAATTCGAACCAATGTGGTGAGGTCCTTATATTGTTCACCGAGTTTTGGAAAAAGGAGCATATGAGCTGGTCGATTACGATGGTATCCCTTTAAGTGAACCCAGGAATGGGTTGTACTTGAAGAAGTACTATGCATAAATCATTTGTGCATAAATACTTGTATTTTGTGTATCATACTTTGTGTGTGTTACTTTGGTTTGCTTTTGATGTTATCTGATCTCTGCCCTTATGTGACGTTGTGTTTGATTGCCAGATGTCGGAGTCTTCGCTACCCTATATTGGCTTCGCTGATGGTGCTAGCCGTAGTACTTGGAACCTAGCTTCCTTTGCATGGGAAATATATGCCCCAACAAATGAACTTGTATCTTTACGAGGTGTATGCCTTGGTCGTGCAACCAACAACATTGCAAAGTATAGCGTTGTTATTGAATTATTGGTTGATGCTATCTCACTCGAAATTCATCATTTGGTTGTGCGACTTGATTCGTAGCTTTTAGTACTACAGTTATGATCTAGGTGGATATCGGGGGCCACCCACCTTTTCCAAATGGCTCAAAATAGTTTTCTGGCCATTTTGGCAATTTAATATTTTTAGCAGGTTTTAACTTCTGGGGCCATTTTGAGGGTCAAAATGAAGGTTTTTTTATATATAGAGGTTCTAAATGATATATGAAGGCATTATTGAGCCCCCAAAATGAATCTCCTCGATGATACCTTTCCAACGAGCTATCACACGCCTAAAACGGAGATCGCATGCAAAAGTTACGACTCCGGGAAGTTGATGCACCAACTTACCCAAACGGGGCCCACATGAATTTTGGCGCTTCATCTCCTAGGGTTAGGTTTTTGGATGTCTAGGAATTTTAGCATTCCTGATTATTGTAAAAAGGCCTCCAGAGCCTCATTGTAACCATCTTCTTGCGAATGCGAGTAGCCGTCACATCTCTTCTCAGAGATAAGCTGCCACCATTCCAGCGAGTCTTTCACTCTGTATTTTTACAGTCTCTGTACATTTCTCTGATTAATAGAAATCGTGTACTAATGTATATATATGTTTATGGTTGCATATATGATACATTTCTGTTATATTATTGAATATATGCAATATCTCTGTGCATTTCTTTATTATATTTTCGCTCTCATTTCGTGCCGAAAATAATCCGGATCAGTGGTATCAGAGCAGGCTGCTCTTGATCGTTTTTCATTGCATGTCCCCGACGAGGTCTGTGTTCGACAACACAGGTATTCCAACAGAGGACGAACACCTTCAGTAACCACTCACATAACCAGATCAAAGATCAACACACCGATGTTTTCACGTGGTAAAACCCCTACGGGGAAACATCCACGGCCCCAGCCAACG
>ML816060.1:87417-108582 GCA_009831015.1 Picea engelmannii | reverse complement strand
GTAATAAGTAAAAATAATTAAATGCACATATTCAATATTTTTGAGAATCAGAGTGACACATACCATGATACCAAGACTCATTACCTCATGGAGCAAGACTCGGTGTTGTTGAAGGACTAGGATGATGGGATGGTTGTTGTTGCTGCTGACAAGGTGGAGGCACTAAAGATTAAGGATAGGCCCTCAAGGGCCAGGCTAAAGTCAATATGGCTCTCAGTACTCCATGTCTAGGACCTATGGGCCTCAAGACATAATCTCCTTAGTTATCCCTATGCTAGGGGATAACATATGGATCCAACTCGGGGACATATGCTCATCTAGAGCGCATGAGTACCTCAACATATCTAACATGACCTGTGACCTGCTTGATCTCAACAAAAATTATTAGTAATCATTTGGGGTGGTGATATCACCCCTAGCTCATATATGGTATAGTAAAATGAAAATAAACAAGCATATATACAAATGGAAATGAAACTACTCTAGCATGAAATGCAGATGGTATATACAATGAATGCAAAATGTCTGCCTACTTACCTATACCTACATGTTGGTTGAATGCTAGGTGTAGTTAAATATCCAGTGAAACCATCCTAACAATGTTTTGTAATACCTACCTGTGTGCTTCATCATAAACCAAAGTGGTGATAAGTTAAGCACAAAAACAACATGAGTTAGAAAATGTATTGTGTCATTGGAAATTGTAAGGTCTAGCTCATGGAGGGGGGTGGGAGGGAAGAAGTGGTGCCAAGTCATACTCTCAAGAAAGTGCTCAATCTATCTCAGAAAGGGATCACGAAAATTCAAAGGTTCAAAATACTGACTCAAAGAGTCTGAAGGCTAGCTACCTCGGACGTTTTCAAAATCTGAGGCCTGGGAAGGGATCAACAAGAATCTAAAAGGTGATTGACAACTTCTTAAGGGGAAGCTGGAAGACTGTGATAATAAGCTTCTTCTTAAGGTACCCAACCTTCCCCTAAAATCCAAAATGAGGCTTTGTCTTATAGAAGACTTGGGATAAGGGACATGTTTCCAAACCATACCCTCATTGACATAGTGAGGTAAAGTAATCAAAGGGAGGTAGAAAATCTCATCACAAGTATTTTGTTTTAGGCAAGCAACTTCCTCACTCTCATCGGGATCTGAGAAAAACAATGGTTGATAATTTTCTTCACAGAATAAATACAAATGCTCATAGGAGTACTCATCAAAATCCTAAAGGTATGACCAAAAATCATTAGGATAATATAGGACTAGTTCATCCCTGGGTGTTTGAAAAGTATCTATAATTATGTCATTTCCTAGTTGCCAACTGTCAAAATTAGTAACCTCATATGATAGTTGCAAAGGAAACCTATGGAAATGAACTTCAATGTTGTAAATGGGATACTTATTAGAACCAATCACATCCCAATTATCCCTTCCAACATGTATGAACTCATAAATATCATCAACTAGGTCACTATCTATATCATAACATGAAGCATTCAAAGCATTCAAAGGCTCATCTAGCTCCTCTTCACTTTCCAAATCATAAATTAAAGAATCATCAAAATTTTGGAAAGGAAGGTAACTTACCATGATTATTTCTTCTTGTGCAGGAGCTTTGAGGACTTTGGTGTCTTCATTGAATGAAACATCATCCATCATTGTTTCATCCTCGTGACTTTCCCCTACATCTTCAACTGTACAACAAGGAGGATCTACCTTTCCCGAGGATTCCATTTCTCCTTCACTCACTGAATCATAGAATAATTTGTTATAAAATTCCTAAAAGGGAAAGTGACTAACCTCATCCTCTTCTTCTTGCATAGGAAAAATGGGATTTTGGATGGCTTCATCAGAGGGATGAGGACACATCAATACTTCATCATTGTGTTCTGTGTCCTCAGGTTCTAGCTCCTCAATCACATCTTCATTATTATTGGCAGAAGAATGAGTAATCAGAATGAGTAATCCTTTTCTCTTTCTTGTGGGATTGGAAAACCTCATGAATATCCTTCCCCTTAGCCTCTTGTTGGTCGATGATTTTTTCCTACTCTTCTTGGAAATCAGTAGTAAAGGTCTCATGGGAAAATAATTTCTCCAAACTAAAAGTGTCTAAGGAAAAGATGTGTCTTTCCTGGGACAAGGAGATATGTTCCTTAATTCTTTTAGCCATGTAATGAGCTTCATTGGGCATTCTCGGGCCCTTTTTACTGAGGGGAAACCCTAGATGCACTAAGAGTGCATTGGTATAGAGATGAACAATGTACATGTCTTCAGGATGATGGCTTCTAGGAATTCGATATAGTATGTCCTCAAACCTATATTGGAATTGTTTGACATCTTCATTCTCAATTTGTTTTATATGCTCGAGTCTTTTTAGTATAATTGGGATGTCTTCCAACTGAATACCCCATATTTTGAGAAATTTTTCTTCCAATTGTTCCATAGTTGTGATGCTATCATCAGGGAGGTTGTCATACAACTTCCTAGCATTACCATGAAGAGTGGCAGAGAAGAGTTTCATTGCCAAATCTTCAACATCGTCACTGATAGGGTGGAATTGAAATAAATCCCAGAAATAACTCATGTAATAGTCAAATATCTCCCTATCACTACTTGTGAATCTAGGGAGCCAATTTTCATACTTAGGGGGCATTTGTCGAGGGTATCCAAGTATTTTACTCATTTCTAAAGGTTTGAAGATTCCCAAGTCCCATTGAGAAGTCATGGTTGGTTTTTTCATTAGTGGAGTCGCCAGATAATTTTCTTGAAACTATCAAAGGGATAAGGGGATCACCCTCAGTGGATTCACCATGTAAGCTTTGAAATGTAAATTCTTGTTAGGAAAGGATTACCAAAACATGTCGTATTTGAGGATAATTGAATCAGTGTTCCCCGACAAGGACACCAAAATATTATTGCACAATTTGTACTTATTCCAAAGGAAAGGGTTGAGGGGAGGAAAATTGGCGTAACAGGAGGTTATCCTATCACTGTCACCTCAAAAAGATACCTATTTCTATTTAGGGTTGATGGCCCAGGGGAGATGTCCCTGATGACTTGAGGTTTTGAGAAGGAAAAGATTAAAGTGTCTATGAAAATATCCCCTCTCACAAGTCACACTGATCAAAAAATCCCAGGGTTTTAACCAATGAAGTAGTGAAGTATTAAGATGTACATGCCCAGAACAAAGCAACAAGAAAAGATATATTTGCAAGTACAACTTGTTGTTAGTACTTCATAAAACCATGGAATTTATCAATAAAAGCAATATTTGATATATGATGAAGAAAATGGAATTTTATAGAAGCAATGTTTATGAGATGATTGATTCACAATAAAAGCCTTGAAATGGCTTCACAATGACCAAGAATAATTACTCAACAATAGCAAAGTACTAGCATTAGTCGGAAGAAAATCATGCAGTGTATAAATCAAATTTACAATTTGTTTTAGGTGCTTTTAATGTTGCAATAGATGGTTGTATCTTACTTTAATAACAACAACAAATAAGTTAGTAGAATAGACTATTCCAAGGTTAGGGGTAGTTAGTAGAGAGCTTAAGGTAAATGTTTTGATAGTATCTTTTGTCAATCACTCAATTGTAAGGCTTAGATTAGTTCTTTGAGGGTAAATGGAGTCTATTTAGGAAGCGTAAAATATTGAAGGAATAAATTATAATAATAGAGATAGAGGCAAGAGAGTCAATAATTGAAGTGTTGGTATCCCAAGGCTTCAATCACCAAACCCTAGGGGGGGGATTGCTACTAGGAAGTAGGTAACCCTAGGCCCTAGTAGTTTTCCTCCTTCTTTAGCTCAAGGATGAAGATGATGATGTCTAGATGAATCAAAAGGTGCTAGGGTGTTGCAATGGCAAGGCCCTTAGCAAAAATCTTTAAGAAAATCGGTCTTCTAGCATAATCTAGTAGGTGAAACTTATTAAGGCAAGGAAAATAACATGTGCTTTAGCCTCCTAGGGTTTTAAGCTAGCAATTTCATAATCTTAGTATAAATCCAATATAAATACAACCATAACCATTCAATGAAGAATAATCACATAAAATTTACTTACATTCACCAAGATTCATCTAACAAATAGCCTAGTTGAACACTTCCAACAAGAAAAATGCCAAAATAAGCCTCCTTCAAGAAGTGCGCACTAAATTTCAGTTGAGACAATGGCGCATACCCCCTTCCCTCCAAAGTTCTACTCAACCTCTCGGTCTTGGATCGTTTAAAATACTGATTCGAAGCGACTCTTTGGGTCCCTTTTTTCCTCCTGGTGACCACGGCTATGACCATGGATCTATCCCTTCATGATTTGGACTTTGGGGATATCCTAAACTCTTCCCTTGGCTTCTCTCGAAGCACTCTTCTTTGAGTTTTCGAACGTCTGCCACGTTCCTCCTCATATTTTCTAGCCCCACTATGGTTTGGACTTCGCGACCTCGTGAAACTCTAGGCCTTCCGCCCACAAACCTCTAGATTCCCAAATCCTGAATTCTTTACTTTGTTGCCACGTACTCCTGTCGTTATCAACAACTAAGATCCATTCGTGAATTTGGACTTTGTGACTTCACTTTCCTCAAACCTTCAAACACTATGAACTCCGAAGTGTTGAAACACCTTATGGCGATCCTTCACGTAGCCTTCCCAGATCTAATGGTCTGAAGTCATTAGCCTCTTCCCCGAAACAAATCTTGTCCACTGATTTTAGTGAAGACTCCAGGGACTTCTCTCCTTGAATAATTTTCATTGATCTCCTTCCTGAGCTTTACTTCCTCTAATTTCTCTCATTCCTTTGAACACCCTTTTCAACACTTAGTCGAAATCTCGATCTGTGCACACCTTGCAACAGATTTTCATCAACAACTTAACTTATTCTTGTGGATGTCTTCACACTCCTCGTGACTTTTCTCCAACTGCTTCTATCTCTCGTGATTGAAGTCACGCTATCCCTCATGATATTTTGAGTTTGAAAACTCTTTCACGCATGCTTTGTGGATGTCAATGCACTCCTTGCACAGATACAAGTTCTTGTTATCTCTTCTAAGCTTCAAGTCGAAACAGACTCAGTCACTCACTCCTTGCAGACACTATGCATGCCTTGCACTCGCTCAATGAAGAGAAATAATTGAAACTTATTCACTCTTCACAATGACTCATACATTCAACAATGTAAATGCAATCATGGATACAAGAACAAGAAATGACAGAGAATTGAAAATAAACAGAAAGTCTACCATTCGTTTAGACAGATACATAACAACACACATTTGGAACAATATTCCTTTGTTATATTCATTCAACTGAAAATTTCATACATTCATACAGTATTTCTTTGTATCTCCTAGCTCTTGGCTTACAATGGTAATCTATATATCAGATTCAGCAGCAACAACAACAACTTATCCTCGACAACAATACAAATATTTATATAAAGGGACTCTCTTGAGTTATTCCATCCAACTAATCTATGTTATTCTATTGGAATTAAAGGCTATCAACTACTTATCATTTATGACAATAAATATCAAGTCAGACAGATAAGAGCGCAATCTCCATATATATAGATTGATCCATCTCATTAAAACAAAATACATCTCCCCATCAATCTTACGCGATGGTTCAGCCTTCGATCATTAATGATGTTCATAACTCAAAAAAATATTTGTCAAATATTACATTAATACATTGATCTTTGAAATTCAAAACATTTCAAAATACATGCTAGTGTGCCCAACTGTCTCCCACTTGTGCTTTGTTGGCGATGCTCTTGCATCATACTCCCTTGGATGAAAAATTCATGGACTCCTGTCCATGAGCTCCTCCACCGATCTTCCATGCTTCTGGATATCCGCTTCACCAACCCAACTAGCATCTTCTACTGGTCGTCCTTTCCACTTCACCAAGTATTCAAAATATTTTTTCCTCCTGGTCTTCTTACCAACTCGTTGATCTATGATTTTTTCCATATGCGGATTTTCTTTTATGGGCATCTACTTTCTCCACTAGATCTCTCCTCGATCTTCTAACCCTCCAGTTCTAGCTTCCCTGTATAGATACAGGTCTGCAATGTTGAATATGGGTGATATACCCACATGATCCAGATGGATCTAAGGAACATCAAAGAAGTTTCAGAAGTGTCCCAGAATGCACAGAAGTATCTTAGGAGGCTCAGAATGGCCTCAACAAGTAGAGAAAGAGCAAAAATCAAAGTTCCCAAAAATTCATTAAAATGGCATGATCGCGAAGCGAACGTCACAAGCTTTCTAACAATGCAAATGGCTCGTCAAACCGAGTTACGGATCAAAAGTTATAAGTGGTCAAAGTTCAGTCAAACTTGGTCAAAAAGGTAAAAGTCAAAGTGACACGTGGCACCACTGCAAGGGTGACACGTGGCACAGCTGAATTGGCAAGATGATGTGGCATGGAAGACACATGGACACATTCGGTGATGACACGTGTCAACTTCATTGGCGAATCATATTGTGACAAGTGGCAGTTTTATGTGGACCAATTATATGGTGCCATGTGGCACCCCTCCTATGGCTGGAATGTGAAAACAATTATTTGACTCCCCAAGAGTCAACCTTGTGACCTCCAACATCCCAAAGGCCCCACACTCACATGCTAACCACTACACCAAGCGATGTTCCTTATTTGTAATATGGTGAAATATTTATTTAAGTTTTAAAAATGTTTCAAATGGGGGAGGAAAGGGCTAGGCCTTCAGCCCAGCCCATGGTTCCATAGTGAGCCATACAACCACTACCTCCACCAGCCCTAGGGGCTTATCCATCCACCATGCAATAGACACACTCCTACCAAATATAGCATATTCCCTGCTATATTTAGAACTATTCTGTCGTTTAACCACCCGCCAAAACCTCTGCCATTTTTAGCAAGTGCACCAATATTGTTATAAAACATGTGTTAAAACTAAGTTTCATTGGATTCGACCCCAGAACCTCCACCAAACTGATGCCTAAGTTTAGACAATGTAACCAACAAGCCAACAACTTCACTTATGGCATAACTGCCTGGAAACTTTTATATAAGGGGGTTTCGGGCAGTGCATTTGAGGGCAGCGTGTGTATTTGGGATAGAACACACCAGCGCATGGAGCATTGAGAATGATTGTATGGCTTGGTATGGACTGCATGGAATCCGTACGGACTGTATTGATTTTGGCACGCAAACCGAGGCAAGGTTGCCTCTTGGGTCCAGAAAGTGCTTGACTCAGATCGAGACGTGGAGACAATCATTTTTAGGTAAAATGATGCCACGAACACAGTGGTGATGTTAGTTTTCTGATCTGATAAAAACTTCAGCACCTTCATTCGATAATGAGTCATTTATTGTAGATGCAGTGGCACAGTAACCGAGGCAGAGGTGTCTCTTGGGCCTAAAAGTGTCCGACTCAGATGGAGACGATTTGACAGTCATTTTTGGGTAATTCGATGACGTGAATTCAATGACGATGTTGTTTTTTGCAGCAGAGCTTCATATCAACAAGCTAAGTGTTGGAGAAGCCAATGTAAGCATGCTTTTCATTATGTTGTTTTGTCATTACTTGTTGCAGCATAGCATGCATGTTATAGGTCTGAAGGAGCAGAGAGAAGTTGCAGCAAGTCAGCAAGATCAGCTTATTCCTTCTATCTATTTGTTTCTTATATTCCTTTCACATCAAATCAATCAGTTATATGTGACAGAGAAATTGTGGCACTTGCAAGACAAGTGGCCAACTAAGCAGTTCTGATTCTCGTGGGTTCTGAGATCTTTTGTATCGGTTGCATATTTATGTTTTGGATCTGAGAAGCAGATCTAAGGGTTTTTATGGCTCCATGTTGATGGGGGTCATGTTTTATTCTTCATCTTTTTATGTATTGAGTATGTGGGAATGATGTCCATGTCAGCATCATGGATGCCTCATGAGTATGAGAAATTGTGAAGCCTGATACATTCCTAATCACATTCTGATCTCTTGTTGTCGTCACTGAAGAGGGACTTGGGAATTACAACTTGTAAAGGAGAGACATCATTACATCGAGAAGAATAAAGCGGTCAAGCTTTTGAGCATGGCCCGGAGAGGTATCCCACTACAAGGGTGAACTTCGTTATCAAGTGAAGTGTCTTATCCATTATGTGTATTATGTTCTTATGTTGTTTTTCCATGAATTTCCGCACATAGAATGTTAAAGGAAAGCATGACATATTTCACATAAGAAAGACTAAAGAGGTTTTCATTCACTTCAAATTCAAGCACATAAGACTTCAACTTTACCTTTTATTGCAAATCGTTCAAGTAAAACGATCTATTACTGACCCTTTGGAAGGAATGACATAACAACCAATTATTGGAAACTTATCGCTCCCGGGTTCAGATCAGCACATCTTCTAGAATCTCCATTTCATAAGCATTCTTGCCAAATCTCCTCGGGGTCTTACACGGTCCTATCTTTTTCAGCTTTAGTTTAATGTATGTTCCTCTCGGGAATCTTTTCTTCCTTAAATGTGCTAGAACTTGATCTCCAACTTCAAATTCAAGCTTTCTCCTATGTTGATCGGCTCTATGCTTGTATTCACTTCTTCTTTTCTTCAACTGCTCCTTGATCTGATTGTGAAGTTATTGAATCACTGTAGCGAATTCTTCGGCTCTAACACTCCTAAACTCACTTTTCTTCAGATCTCTCAACTCTGATACTCCCCTCGGATTCATTCCATAAACTATTTGAAATGGGATTTTCCCAATGCTTCTATTCACTAAGTCATATGAAAACTCGACTTGTGCTAGAATCTGATCCCATTGACTATAGTGTTCAGTGACCAAAATCCTCAGCAAATCTCCTAAGATTATATTCACCACCTCGGTCTGTCCATCCATTTGTGGATGATATGCAGAACTAAAAGATAGCTTTGTACCCAACTTTTTCCACAACATCCTCCAGAAATGTTCGACAAATTTGGTATCCCTATCTGATACTATACTCTTGGGAAATCCATGGAGTCTCACAACCTCTTTGAAAAACAAATTTGCAACATGCATTGCATCACTAGTTTTTTGGCATGGGATAAAGTGTGCCATCTTGGAAAATCTGTCCACCACCACAAATATGGAATCACTTCCTCTTTGTGTCCTTGGCAATCCCAACATAAAATCCATGCTTATTGCATCCCAAGGCCTCTCTGGAATAGGAAATGGATGATACAACCCAATGTTATGCTTCTTCCCCTTGGCATACTGACAAATCTTACAAGTGTTCACAAATCTCTTCACCTCTACTCTCATACCTAGCAAATAAATGGACCGTTTAATTGGGAAAATGTTTTTTCATGGCCAAAATGTCCGGCTAGACCTCCACTATGATTTTCCTTCAGCAAATTCTCCCTTGATGAGTGAGATTGTTGTGGGTGGGATTTTCAGTTTTCATCGAAAAAGCCACAGTGTAGTCATTAGATTGTCGACGTTTTGGATCCTGATCTGGATCCAAAACGTCGACAATCTAATGACTACACTGTGGCTTTTCCGATGAAAACTGAATTTCTCCCTCGTCGAACACCTTGGTATGCACCACTGGCATCCTTTGAACAACAACCCATCCTGAATCAGATATTCGACCCACTGGATTTTGTCTCTGAGTATAGGATTTGCACATGCTTCATATGCCTCTCTAAAATTTGGATCACTGTGATACATTTCCTTAAGATAATCAAATCCCAAGGTAAGCAAGCAAGATCTGAAAATGCTTGAGTAAGATTATTTCATATATTTTCCTCAACATTTATTTGGTGACCATACTGGGGATATATTCCATATCTCTCTAGTTTATTTTTATGCTTCATTATCATTGAGTAAATTTACATTTCTGATATTGATCCTTTGACTGTTTCATTTCTTAATGACTGTACATGTTGCAAGGCAGCCGAATATTGAGCACAGTCTTCAAGATCATACCAGCATTGCTTTAAACTTGTTTAATACCATCTTATATACCACTAATACACGGGTTGATCTTAATCGCTCATGGGAAGCAATTGAACAAGACACAAGTTTCCAAGAACATTGGGAATCTAGGAAAATATAACCTAGGAATCAACCATAGATTTCTTTTTTCTACAGCTTTGATCTTGTTTTCATGTCCTTAGACCTTCGTATCTCTAGGAGAAGAAGATATTTATCACTGAAATTTAATCCTATTGTTGAAATAGGAAGAAGGAACGTTGTTTTGTCAACCCAACAAAGTTCTCTAAGGAGAAATTTGTCTAATTCATCTAGTTTGTATTTCTCTCCCTTACCTATCATTCACAAGATGGCATCTATTGGTGGCTCTGGTGGCACTAGAGGTTTTTCTTCATCTCAATCTTCAGCATCGTTAGTGATTGGTAGCTTATATAGTCACCAAGTCCCTTTCCAATCTACTACAAACCCCGCCAAATTCATTAAAAAGTATGGGCTTTTTCATTTTGAAGAGGATGCTACAACTACCCTGTGGCATGTTTCCTCCCATATTAACCTAGAACTTACTACTCATCCACTTCCTAAATTCAAGGAACATCTCCCTAGGTTTTCAGAGAATAACATTGTCACTACGAATGAACACTTGGTGGCATTTTCTAATGCATGTCACAACATAGGATCCAATGACAACGATACTTGTATGCACTTATTTGTGAATTCCCTTGAAGGGATGGTTGCGGCCAATTTATTTGACCTACCTCCTAATATTGTATCTACTTGGGATGAGTTAGTCTATTGGTTCAAATCTACCTATGGGAAATCCAAAATCCCATCCGAGCAGTTATGCGAGTACAACAACATTGCTTATAAGGATGGTGAGACTATCAAGTCCTTCAACTTGTGTTTCACCAAATTATACAACCAAATCCATGAACTCATTTTCCCTCAAAACCAAGCTGCTTTAATGCATTATTATAATTCATTACCTTCCCCTTATCGTCATAGGCTTGAGAAAAATTCCATTGATAACATTGGTTTCACTCTGCACACTTGTTTAGAGTATGAAGAAAATATTGAAAGAACAGGTCTTCCTGGAGGGGACTCAATTAAACAGAAAGATATGTTTGCCCTCTTACAGCTTGTACAAGACATGAATAATCGAATGATAGCGTATGAGCGGAAAGGAAATGTCCCCTCTCTTACCCCTGAAGCTTCATCTTCTTTTGCACCCACCTTTAGAAATCCAAATGAAAATAGTTTTCAGCCTAAACCTATCATGTCGCATAGTTGGTGTAACTTTTGTGAAGAACACCATGAGGAAAGTACATGTGAGGTAAAGAAGATTGACAGAGATAAAATCATTGGTAAGAGACTTGAAACTACTATCGTTGTCCTAGAATTTGCAGAGCCAAAGGATGTCATGATCATAAATACTAGGAATAAATCCTATGCTCCCAAAAGAAAATGTGATCCTCCCCACACTTCTTCTATCACAAGCTCATCTTCACCATCTCCTATTGTTCAAGTTCCTAAGTCTCTGGAAATTCAAGGAACTACTTCCCCTCTTCCCTCTTCCAAATACAACATTGTAAATCTGTTGGCCAACATCAAAGCAGATGCTACCCTCCTGGACATGGTTGTCGTCCCTGAAAAATAGAAGCATCTAAAAAATTTCGTGGAAGGAAAAGCTTCCATTGTAGCCAACCTCTATGAAGAGGTAGATGAATATGATTCATCTGTAAATAAAGTAGGTGTACATAACTTTAGACACCCTGTAAAAAAAACCCTCGTTCATATTTCTGTAAAAATTATGGACAAGATTTCCCATTGTTGCCTCATTGACGACGGTTTGGGCCCAAGTGTAATGTCAAAAATTATTATGGAAGAGCTAGGCTTGTCTTGTACAAATGAAAATTCCAGAAGCATGCCCTCTTTTAATAGTTTACAACAAACGACCATAGGATAAATCAAGGATGTGACCTTGGTTTTCTGCGTGTATCCTGAAATAAGGACAACCCTTAATATTCAGGTAATAGATATGTCAGTGAGTAATTACTCGATCATCTTAGGAAGAGATTGGAAAGATTTGACAGGTGGATACCTCTCACTCAATGGGACACACTTATTCATTCCTCAGAATGGTAAAAACATCATATTCCTAAGAGAGGGGAGAATTTTTCCTTACATAGAAAGCGTCCCACATCCTAATGTGAATTATATCGAGGAGGACCTAGGAGTGTATTACATATTTGCAGATGAGGACAACACTACCTTGGAAAAAATCAACTTAGAGGATGGGATGTGACATATGCACTTTGATGGTTCATGCTCCAATGAAGGAAATGAAGTTGGTATTATCTTGTACTCTCATGTGGGTAAGATTCACAACTTTTCCCATAGGTTAGAGTTTGCTTGCACAAACAATTTCACTAAATTTGAAGCATTATTGCTATGCATTGAAAATGCCTATAATCTGGGTTGTGGTCAACTTACAGTTTTTGGGGATTCTGAACTTGTTGTAAACCTTGTACGTAAGATATACTCTTCTAGCAACAAGTTAATGAAACATTATGCCCAAACTATTTGGGAACTTATCTCGAACTTACTATCTTTCAACATCACTCATGTTAAAAGGGAATTGAGCTCAATGGATGACAGGTTAGTTTTTTTTGTAGCCTCTCCTACTCGACAACCTCTACCACAAAGACCTTATTGTACCTTTTAATCTTTGTATAGTCCGCACATCCCTAAAAAAATAGAGTCATGGCAGGTCTTTCCTAGTGATGAGAGCATATGTGCTTTCATTCAAAATGAACCTTATAAGCCTAAGGAAATTATATCTATGGAAGATAACAAAATTCCTAAAGGCTTGACTCCTCTGGAAAGTTCATTTTCATCAAGTGATGTAGGAAACAAAGAAAAACATAAAGAAGAGGAGTAAAAAAGCAAAGTGGGTGAAACCATTTCCTTGAACATTGGAACACCCGAGTCTCCAAAGAATGTTAAAATAGGTGCCCAATGTTCTGATGAAGAAAAATTGAAGTTCGTCAAGTTTCTTGGTGAATTTCAATATGTTTTTTCTTGGTCTTATGAGGATATTTGTGGTTTTGATCCTACTCTTATATAGCATGTCATTCCTATCAAGGAGGGCATAAAACCAGTTAGGCAAAAACAAAGACCCATAAACCCTGCACTAGAAGCAACTATTCGAAAGGAGTTGGAAAAACTCTTGAAGGCTGGGATCATTTTCCTGGTTAAGTATTCTAAGTGGGTTTCCAATTTGGTTCTTGTTCAAAAAACAATCGGTCAAATCAGATTATGCGTATATTTTTCACACATTGAATAGAGCTAGTATAAAATATCACTTTCCTCTCCCTAATATGGAAATGATTTTGTAGCAAGTTGCAGGGTCACAGATGATGTCCTTACTTGACGGTTTTTCTGGTTACAATCAAATCAAAGTAAAAAGGACAGACAAATATAAAACCACTTTTATTACTCGTTGGGGAACTTTTTCTTATGAACGCATGATGTTTGGCTTATCTAATGCAAGTTCCACTTTTCAAAGAGCTATGCAAATAGCTTTTGACGATTTGATCGGCAAGATTATTCAGATCTATCTTGATGACTTAACTGTGTATTCTAAAAATTGATCAGATCATTTTGGTCATCTTAAAATAGTTCTCATGCGATGTAGGAAATTTGGCATTTCTCTAAATCCTTCTAATTCTATTTTTGGCATTACCAAGGGAAATCTCCTTGGACACATTGTCTTTGATTTAGGAATAAGCATTGATCCTGAAAAGATTGTTGTTATCCAAAATCTTCCTGCTCCCACTTCCAAGAAGGAGGTTCAAGCTTTCATGGGTGTTATTAACTTTGTTCGTAGGTTTGTTCATGATTTTGTTGTAATGGTCGAGCCAATTCATATTCTCCTTAAGCAAGATCGCTTCTTTTCTTGGACAAATGATGTCGAAAATGATTTTGTAGGGATCAAGAAAGCAATCAGTTCTGCACCGGTTTTGGCAAAGCCAGACTTTGAGAAAGAATTTATGATATATACTAATGCCACAAAGGAAGCAGTTTTTGATATCCTCATGCAATGTGATGACCAAGGTAACAAAAAACCAGTGGCTTACATGAGTCAAATCTTGTCTGATGATGAGTTTAAATATTCTTTTATTGAAAATCATGCTTTCTCTCTTGTTAAAGTTGTTGAAAAAAAATTCCACTTCATCTTAGGTAAGCACATGTTGGTAAAAGTCCCTTTACCCGCTATCAAGTTTTTTCTCTCATGGACTTATCTTTCAGGGAATCTTGCACATTGGCTTGCCAATATCCAAGAGCATGATTTAACTATCATGACTTCTAACACCATCAAGGGATGTGACTTATCCCTTCACTTAGCCCAGCATGCTGAAACTAGTGAAGAAATTGATGAACAAGATAGCTCTCTATCAGCATTGTTCTACATTGATAATCAAATCCTTCTTGTGTTTGAACATCCTTGGTATAAAAATTTGGTTTACTATTTGCAAAATCAAAGATGTACAGATAACTTAGACATTCATCAAAGAAGAAGGCTTTGTCTCAAATCTGCTAGACACATCGTTATAAGAGACTTCTTTTTTAGAAGATCTGTCAATGGTATGTTGCTCCATTGTGTAAACAATGAGGAAGCACAGAAATTGTTGCAAGAAACTCATGGTTCTTCAAATTATGTTATTCATGTAGGAGGTCATTTTTTTGCTAAAACCACTACTTTTAAGATTATCAGAAAAGGATACTATTAGCCCTCAATCTTTCGTGATTCTTATGTTTTTTCGAGATCTTGTGACAAGTACCAGAAATTTGCTGGGAAAGAACGCATTTCACCCATGCCTTTACAACCTGTCCTCCTAGACTTTCCTTTTTCAAAATGGGGTTTGGATTTTATTCGTCCTATTAATCCTCTATCTTCAGTTGGACAAGTCTTTATCTTGAAATCCATAGACTATTTTACAAAATGGGTTGAATTTGTCTCGCTTAAACATTTGCAAGATGAGTAGGTGATTTCTTTCCTTGAAAATAATATTTTTCCCATATTTGGTCTTCCTTTGGAAATTATTACAAACAATGGTCCCACTTTTATTTCTGCTAAGTTGACCCAATTTTTAGCTAAGTTGGGGGTTAAACATTTTACCTCATCATCTTATTACCCCCAAGGAAAAGGGCAGGTCAAGTCTACCAATAAGAATCTGGTAAGAATTATCAAAAGGCTCATCGAAGATAAGCCTCGTCAATGGAACACTCTCCTCACTTATGCCCTTTGGGAAGATTGAACTACCACCAAGGTGATCATTGGTCGCACTCCTTTCCATCTTGTTTATGGTCAAGAATCCATTCTTCCTACTAAGTTGGAACTTTCCTCCTTAAGGTTAATGCTACAAGTTGAAGAATTAAATTCTTCTGATGTTTCTCAAAGAATGAATGCACTTTTGGCTTTAGAGGAGCAAAGGACGTTTTCCTTGGGTAATATAAAGAGAAGATAGCAGACTCTTAAAAAATATTTCAAAAAGAGTGTCAAAGTTGTCAAATTTAAATTCAATGAGAAGGTACTCTTATGGGATTCAGCTCATGCTGATAGAGGAAGGAATTCAAAGTTTAAAAAATTATGGTTGGGTCCTTTTAAGATCGCTTTTGTCCTGGGTGCAAATTCTTATATTCTAAAGGACTTACAAGAGAAATTGTTTTCCTACAGCACTAATGGTTCCCACTTAAAACATTACGTGGAACCAACTTGAAGAGTTTAACGTTGTTTGGAATGTTTCTGTATTATAGTAGTTTTCAATTTTGCTTTTACATTAGCAGTTTTTCATTTTTTCTTTTACATTTCTAGTTTTCCATTTCTACTATTTCATTTTCTGTCATTTCATTTCTGCTTATTTCAATTTTGTTGTTTCATTTCTGCTATGACATTTCTTACTTTTTGTTCTTTGTTACTTCATTTCTTGTCAAAATAAAATGTTGGATCAGTTTTTCCACAGCGACACTTCTACAAATTATTTTTAATCAATAACAATCAAGATTACACAGCCTTCATGATGTCCCCCTTGAAGGCATCATTGAAATTGTTATCTGCTTCCACTATTGTTTTATGAGATAGTTGGTTTTATCCTTCTTATGCTTTCCTTTTCTTCATCCATTTCGAGATTCAAAAGAGCAAGTTCATAAAACTTTTCTCCTTGAAGTCAAGAACATTTTTTAGTTGAATCACTATGCTTACAGGGATAAACCCCTTGATACTTAACACTTCCATGAGTTATTCCCAAACTCCCAGTCATTTTTCCCTTAAATCCGCTCACTTCCCCCTGTTGCATAATCATTTTGGTTTATATCTTCTTGATCTGATGTTACTTGGTCTGTGAAACCAGAAACTATGAGTTCTTAATATGTTGGAAACATATTTCCCTATGGAGTCTCCAGTTTGTTGATGATTAAAATCGTAACGATGACTTCTTCCTGCAAAGTATTGGTAAAGTCCTATTATTTAATTATGCTAATAATATAATACTAGTAGGTGGGACCCCTTATAGACTAGAGGCGCAAGTATAGACATATTACATATGTTTTGTTGTTGTTTTTTATGATGCCTACACAGTCCTACATTTTTTACGATGCAGTATTGGTTTCATTTGACGTGATAATAGTTGGGTGATGCATTTTTGTGGAATGCTTTTTGCGACGTAGAACAGTTTTATGGTTATGAGTAGCATGATATTTACAGTTTCTATGTTATAACCTTGTTACTAATTCTTATGTTGATTACCTAGCCACATGTATACATTGGATATTTTAATGGTAGCATGATCAAAAAAAAGTGAAAAACCTATGAAAAGATCCTAAAAGGTGTAACAAAAGGAAAGAACTTATATATTTGACCTATAATAAAAGACTATATGCAAGTTTGAATGGAAACGTTAAGGGATATTAGTGTTATTCCTAACAATTATGTTATCTGTTTGGTTAATGGACTATGTGAATTAGATTTAAATGGAGGCACATATAGCATTGTAAATATGATTATGGCATGGAGTTATGGTAAGGGTAAACATGTAAACTATATTGGGCGGCGCACTATGCTATGGATATTGTCTCAGATCTCACGATGGTTTGGCATTGAATACGCATTCGTTATATGGTTTGATTATTGGTGAATATGATTCTTATTGGGTTGTCTCGTACTTTGAATTGAATGGGGTCAGGTGATGGAAGCGACGTGCATTTACTGCACGTCCCTCCATACTTTCCCTATCGTCGGTCACCCTAGCATTGCTCCATTGTTGCAATTTCACTCTGTTGGTTGTGAAGCTCCGTGTTTCAAGTTTTTGGAAGGGAGGCTCGGCCAACTCACCATTTAATCATTTTTCCCATAGGTATGATTCTTTTTCTCTCCATCCATGATGTATTCTCTATTGTATGAACTAAATGATGGCTCAATGATGCTTGAATTCTATGTGTTCTTGATAATTTTGACTTTGTAACTGTGTGTTGTGGCTCTCTGTGGTGACTGTAAATTGTTGGCAATTATAATCAGATCAATGGGTGTTATTAAGTTACGTGTTGGTGTTTGCTTGGTCAGTATGAATTTTATGATGAGTCTCTATGGAATAATAATAATAGCGGCATCATATGGATCTGGGTTGATGACTGAAGGTTTTTTTTCTATGTATCACTTTCTGTTAACTTGTTTCCTCTCAGTCATTGTGGTAGCCCTCACCCGGTCGTGGAGAATTTGTCAACATTCGTTGTGTTCTTTTCTTCAAACCCCGAGTGGTGTCGATGGCCTCTCTTACTGTCTTTTCACTAGAAGCATCCCAAAGTCCAGTCTTTCTTTGTCACCCAAATATTAACACAGTCCTGTGTGGGTTTTTGATGGATACGGGTTTTATCTTGGTGCTCTATCAAAGGGATGTGTGTGTATTCATTGTTGTTGTTGTCAAGAGTTATTAATCTCTCGGGTTATTGGGAAGAGACATCGTCTTTGTGTCGAACACCCATCTCTGTTAACTTAACCCTCACCTCTTCTATGCAAGTGTTAAATGCACCATGTGCACTGGTTTATTTTACTCTCACTTGTCTTTGATCTCCTCGGGTGTTAACTATTGGTTTTCTTACCGATACTTGGAGTGATAAGTAAATATTGTATGGCTCACTATTGTGTCTTTTTCGAAATGTATTTTTGTTTGTGGTTGACATAAGTCTTAGAAGACCCTCAGCTCTATGTGTTTTTGTTTAAAATATGAATGGGTTCTTGTTGCCTCCCTGCATTGGATTTTGACAAAGCACTATTTGGAATCTAACTGTGTTTTCTCTCCTCGGGCACCTTCTGGGGTTGTCAAGAATTGGTTATCAGTTAAATGGTTATGGAAGTCTTTTAAGGACACTTTCTCTCTCGTCAAGTCTATGTTTGATCCTTCTATGATAAATTTGTTTGAACAAGCAAGAATGGAAATGAACAGTTGCAAATAGTCGAGGATTGTCTTCCTATTCGTTATGGTTTCACTCATTGTGTTTTATCAAGTGTGGTATTGATTACATATGAAAACACCTGTGTGGTTTTTGCTAAGCCCGATCAGGGTTCTGGCAAGTTTAAAAATGATTCTTGTTTGTAGTTTGGTTATGTCTGCTTCATATATTATATTGAAATCATCGTATAGATTACCAATGGTCTTAAAAGAAAGTTATACCCATAGAGATAAGGCTCGGGGTTTATGTTTTGGTTGATTGTTGTTTTATTTCAAGATTTTTTTATTGATATGATGAAGATTGTGTATAATCGGGCATGACTTGAAGTTTGTTCACATTTTGAGAAGAGACCTGTGTACATTTTAATTGGGCCCAATTGTTGATTGGTAAAGAGTGGATGTTGATTGTTATCGTAGTGCATTATGGATTATCAGGGATAGATGTCGAGCATATTTCTGTGCATTTTTTTTATTATTTTTAAAATAAAAGTAAGGAAAGAAGGGATCGTCGTTTTGTTAAATGAGACTGTTGAATGGAAAGGTTTTTTTTATAAGTTATGATTGCACAAACTATTATGAATTAAAGAATTCTTGGAAATTTAATTATTGGAGCAGCAAGCAGTTTGGTATACAATTGAGAAACAGTGGATGTTGGTGCTATTTGGATTGATTTTAATACATAGTTATGATTATTGGTTATTTAATTTGTTTTATGAACAGTATCCATTAAATCCCCTGTCATTTTCTCACTTTTTCTCTCGTTACGAATCCCCTCACAATCCCAGATTCACTTTGCACGCCATGTTCTTAAAATTAAATTAAAATTAAATGGAAACTCTATATTACAGCAATTAAAAATTAACACAGAGATGGATTACAGCTGATATGATTTTGTTATTGTAACACAATCAATTATGTTGAGATTCAACAAGAATATCCTAGTGAAAATTATGCACCTACACTAGGAAGGAGCCTCAAGCTATTTTTAGGTGGAAGTCTATTTTTAGATGATGAGAAAATTATATTTATAGATGATGTCTATTTATAGATAGTGAGCGAATTATATTTATAGATGTATGTTGACTATTATTATCCCTTAATAATAGTTGGACAATAAATATTAGTATATTTTGAATGAGCACTTGGAAATAGTTAATTGAAGTGGAAAATCAGTTAGTTATAGGAAATTTGAGTTTAAAGGTTGACTGGTGGGACATGCAAGTCAAATTAGTTGTAACTGAGTGATTCGAAGTTGTAATAGAGTTGGATGTGTAGTTATGTGAGTTATGAAGTAGTTTAACTCATTTAAGTGAGTTAAGCTCAGTTGTACTAGTTGTAATTGAACTTACACTAGTGAGAGATCAGTGAATTAATTATTAATTAATTCACAATCAGTGATCTCACATGCAATTGAATATTTACCATGGTTAACTGCATGCATGTCAAATCCAGTGGAGACCCAGTTGAGATAACAGGTGAAAGGGACAGTTTGACTATCAATTGTGACATTAGTGAGTGCACTCATGCAACCACACACACAATGGATGTGCCCATGAGGATTACGGAGCCTAGGCAAAAGGGATTCATTCATTACAGGGATTGTGCAGAGGCAGGTTGTCTGGAAGCAGTAAATTGGCACATGAATTTGTTAATTTTTGTATGACAATGTGAAACGATTGTATATTGTACTTGGAGCTCTTGGATTAGAGTTTTGTATGAGATTGTTTCATGATCCCTGATATATACATAATATATGATAGTGGGGTTTTTAGATTTATGTTTTCCTGGTAAAACATCTGTGTTATGTGTGATTGATCTTTCTTCTTGATATTGCAATTGGCGATCATGTTTTAAATTTCGCAAGAATATTTGTAGAAGCGATTATGTATTTAACAGTGGCATGTAATTGTTAGATGAGGAGAATCCAGGAAATACATAATTTGTATTAAAATTTCTACATGGTATCAGAGCACAGGAAATTGCAGACGCTGAGTTTGTGATTGGATAGAATTCGAATTTGCGGAAATACTTTCTTGGTGCTACAGTTGATTCAAGATCGAAATGACTTTCAATGGCTTGAGGTTAGAGTATGCACTTGAGGAAATCTCGAACTACATTGTTTGGAAGGATAGTATGGAAGTATTACTCGAAGACAATGGCTTGAAGGAATTCGTTGACAAATATTTTCCTAAGCCAAATGTTGCAGACGCTGCAAATCTTGATGCATGGAAAAAGAAAGTGGCAAAGGCGAGGAGGATCCTATTGGAGGGAGTACGAGACCACATTGTCTCAAGCCTCCATGGGAAAGTCACACCATATGCAATGTGTAAGACTTTGACATATTTATTCCAAAACAGCAGCGACCATAGGAAATTGGCGCTCAAAGATAAACTCAGGAAGATCAAGATGGAGAAGGGCGACTCCATTCCAAAATATCTCATGAAGTTTGTCCAATGTCAGGATGAGTTGGGGAGTGTGGGAATAATAGTTGTTGATGATGATTTGGTGAGCTTGTCTCTCCTAGGAATTCCCAAGAGTTGGCACAGTTATCAAGACTATGTCAATGGAAGGGAAAAATTGCCAGATTGGGAATGACTATGGTCGAATCTAGTGCAGGAGGAGTTCAGGAGGAACACCAGAGATGGCTCTTCATCAAAGCATGATGATGAAGAGGATTATTCTTTGGTTTCCAAGGCAAGGAATGTTAAG
>ML816060.1:19750-44875 GCA_009831015.1 Picea engelmannii | reverse complement strand
TATAGGAGACTAGGAGGTATAATTACAACTAATGGCCTAAAGCCGACATAAATAAAATAACATTACTAATATAAATTACAACTAATGGCCTAAAGCCGACATAAATAAAATAACATTACTAATCTAATATGCCCCAATTAAGGCGTAATGAGCCAATATTAGGGCTTAACAACAGTTGACTGCTGAAGCTTTTGGACAGCATACTATTTTTGGATTTTTTGGATATTATATGATTGGATATGGTTTAAAATATCATTGATATTTAATTTTCAAATTATGAGAATGATGATGGGAGCCACAAGGAGGGATGTGTTTGCTTGATTCACTAGTTATGTTTATTTTTGTTAAGAAACTAAAGGGAGACACAAGGCATCCCACCTACTAGTTATTATTTATTAAAAAACCCTTATTATTATTATTATATTAATTCTTCCCCTAACTAAAAGTTAGTTGATTTTTAGCTAACTTGACTAAAAGAAGTAGTTGAACTACTTCAACTAATTTGGGATGCATAAAAGCAAAATGAGGAGGAAGAACAAAGGGAGAATAGAAGGAGAAAACATACTAAGGTTTTCTCTGGAGTTTTATTGAGATAGTTCAGTTTTCATTCATTCTTCAATTCATTAAAAGCTTAATTCTCTTTTATGATAGAAGGGTCCTATTGTAGACAACAAGATTCAAAGTTGAATTACATCATTCAAACACTTGTTTTCAGATGTGTTGATCTATCTTTGATAGTTTGTGTAGATTTGTTTGTTTATGAATTAAATTTCATGACTGATAAAGGATATTGTGCAGAGTCGAGTGGGAAGCAATCTGTGGCAAGTTGATCCAACTTTTAAAGTTCAGTTTTGTACTTTCTGTCAGAAGTCCTTTTGTATGGTTTTCATCGAGGACATCTAAGTTTGACTTTGGTCCAAACTCCTTCAGGGATTTTTGTAAAGAGAACGATTCTTTTGATTTCCCGTAATGAAGTAAGTGATTGTTATTCTGTCTCATCTGTGTTAATATGTAACTTGGTATTTTTGCTTTTGTCTCCACATTTACTTTTGCATCTATTATATTCATAAAATTATATAAAAATGTTGAATTTTACAGCAATCTCCTATTTTAAAAAATTAGCCTAAGCCCTTGTAACTAATACTTGCACATTGGGAAACAATTTTGAGGCTATAAACATAGGGTGACATTCTCGTCTATCTTGCCTTAGTCAAGCAAGATCTGGAAATGCTTGAGTAAGATTATTTCATATATTTTCCCCAACAAGCATGCTTCTAGAATTTTCATTAGTACATGATAAGACTAGCTCTTCCATGATGATTTTCGACATTACGCTTGGACCTGAACCACCATCAATTAGGCAACAATGGGCTATTTTATCCATAATTTTTACAAAAATGAAAAATAGATGGTTTTTTACATGGTGTCTAAAATTATTTACACTTATTTTATTTACAATTGAATCCTCTTCTTTTGCTTCTTCAGAAAGATTGGCTATGGTGGAATCTTTTCCTTCCATAAAACTCTTGATATGTTTTTGTTGTTCAGGGATGGAAACCACGTCCAGAAGAGTAGCATCAACCTTGATATTATCCAATTGGTTGATAATGTTAGACTTGGAAGAGGGAAGAGGGGAGGGAACTCTTTGACTATCGGGAGTTTTGGTAGCTTGTACAATAGCATCTTGCAAAGATGAGCTTGGACTAGAAGAAGTACAAGGGGGATCATATTTTCTTTTAGAAGCATAGGATTTGTTCCTAGTGTTTATGATCATGACATTTTCCAGTTCTGCCCAATCTAGAACAGCAATGGTGGTTTTGGGATTTTTTCCAAAGATCTTATCTCTGGAACTCTTCTTAACCTCACAAGTACTTTCTTCATGATTTTCTTCACAAAAGTTACACCAACTGCGAGACATGATGGCTTTGGGATGAAATTTGTTTTCATTGGTATTCCTAAAAGGTGTTGAGGAAGAAGATGATGCCCCAGGAGTAAGTGAAGGGAAATTTCTCTTTCATTCATATGTTATCATCTGATTGTTCATGTCATGTACAAGTTGTAGGAGGGATGACATGTCCATTTGTTGAACTAAGTCCCCCTTGGGGAGACCTGTTCTTTCTAGCTACTCTTCATATTCTAGAAAAGTATGAAGAGTGGAACCAAGATTGTCAATGTATTTTTCTTCAAGCCTATGTCGATAAGGGGAAGGTAGAGCATTATAGTAATGAATAAAAGCAACTTGGTTCTAGGGGAGAATAAATTCTGGTATTTAATTATACAACTTGATGAAACGAAGGTTGAAAGACTTAATAGTCTCACCGTCCTTGTACGCAATGTTATTATGTTCCCATAATTGTTCGGTTGGGCTCTTAGACTACCCACAAGTGGACTTGAACCAGTAAAATAACTCTTCCAAAGTGGAAAGAATCTTGGGAGGGAGATCAAAAAAAATTTCACTGCTTTCCCTTTGAAAGAGTTGACAAATAAGTCCATGCAAGTATCATTATCATTAGCTCCTATATTGTGACAGGCATTAGAGAATGCTACCAAGTGTTTGTTTGTAGTGACTATATTATTTCTTGAAAACCTAGGTATATGCTCTTTAAATTTTGGTAATGGACAAGTAGCAGGTGTTAGGTTTAAGGGAGAGGATATGTTCCACGGGGTGGTAGTAGCATCTTCCTCGAATTGAAAAATCCCATACTTCTTTATGATTTTAGCAAGGTTGGTAGTATATTGGACAGGAACCTGATGGATATATAAACTACCAATTACCGATGAGGCCGAAGTTTGAGATGATGAGGCACCTCCAGTACCACCAGAGCCACTCACAGATACTATTTTGAAAATGATGGGTGAGGGTGAGAAGGGTGAACTAGCCAAATCAGACAAAGTTCTCCTTAGAGTACCTTGTTGGGTTGCCAAAATGGCTTTCCTCCTTCCTATTTCAATGATAGGAATGGCTTCAGGAGACAATCTTCTTCTTCTTCTAGATATGTGAGGATTTTAGGACATGAAAAAGAAGATCAAAAATATTAGGAAAAAGAGGGCTACGGCTTATTTCTAGGTTGCCTTTGCCTGGCCTCCCATCGTTCATGAATACTTATATCATGTTTAATTACTTCCCACGAACGTTCAAGCTCATACCGAGTATTAGAAGCTTATAAATAATATTGAATCAATTCAAGGCAATGTTGGTTTGGTCTTTAAGACTATATTCCATTTTGGGCTGCCTTGTAGAAGCTATTGTCATGAGAAAAATCAGTCAAAGAATCAAAAACAAAAGAAGAAATATTCAAAGATAATCATGAATACAATCAACCAGAGAGATATGGAAGATCTCCCTAGTATGGTCACCAAATAAATGTAGAATAAAAGGTATGAATTACCTTACTCAATCATTTTCAGATCTTGCTTGGCTAGGACAAGATAGTTGGGAATGTCACCCAAGGTTTTACAACCTCAAAATATTCTCTCAATCCGCAATTATTAATTACAAGGACTGAGGTTGATCTATAATTTAAATATGTTGCAATATAAAATAAAAATTATAAAATCTACTGGAATATACACAAATTTTTCAATAAAGTAAACATGGAGATCAAAAAGTGAAAAGTAGCCAAGTCATGAATACACATATATGAGACAGAATAGAAATCTAACACCTGCGAGGGCATGGACCAAAGTCTGATTTAGAGATATCCGATGAACACCATACAAAAAAACTATGACAGTAAAGTAAAATTGAAATTAATAATCTAGATCAACTTGCCACAAATTGCTGCCATTTTGACTCTGCATGATATCATTTATCAGCCATGAAACTTAATTCACAAACAGAAAAGAATACATAGATTATCAAGGATGAATCAACACCTCTAAAACAAGCATCTGAAAAGTGTGATTCAGTCTTGAACCTTGTTGTCTACAATAAGACCCTGCTATCAAGAAGAGAATTAGGCTTTGAATAAACTCAGAAATGAATGAAAACTGAAACTATCTCATGTAACTAAAGAGAAAACCTTAGTCTTGTTTTCTCCTTCTATTCCCCCTTGTCTCTTATTTTGATCAAGATTTTACTCCTTCCCAATAAGTTGAAGTAGTTCAACTACCTTCTTTAGTTAAGTTAGTTTAACTTAACTAATTAGTTTAGGAGAAATAAATAATAATAATGATGTTAAGGGTCTTAATTAATAATAACTAGGTAGGTGGGACCCCTTGTGACTCTCGTCATGTATTCCTTTTAAATCATGAAATATAACACACAAAATATAATCATTCTAACCATATGCCACCCTTGTAACTCCCTTGAATATCTTTTAAACTGGATATTTAAATATCATAAATAATTTATATCATATCCAAAAAGAATATATAAATATATCCACATTATCCACAAAATATCAAAAACAGGACTTGTTGTCCAAAAATGTTGAAAACCATTGAACAATGTCCTCATCAACTGAAATCATATAAAACATAATTTAAAAACCATATTTGCCACTTTGTGAGACAATTTTCATTTTTTCATTGTTGTTTCCCTTAGATTTTTCTGCAATAGCATGTGGTTGATTGGACCCTTGGGGTTGTATCTCATTGATCACATGGGAGCATCCATCCTTTAAATGAAGGCGGGAAGACACATATTTTGAGGAATCAGTGGAGGGAGAAGAAGGGGAGGTAGTTGATTTTCCCTTGTCTTGCACAGGTTGGGGAATATCAGTTTTCAATCTCTTACTAGCGTGTGAAGACTGAACTGGTGCAACAGCACGAGAAATTTGGACATTGGAATTAATAGGTGGTGGTAAAGGCAATGACATAGTGGGCCAACCACGATGGTGAGAGACAGTTTGGTTGACAATCTCTTGCAAATCATCATTTGCGAGGACCTCGGGTTGCAAGGACACATGTGGAGGAACGGGAATGCTAGGGATATTCTGAGGAGGATGGAAAGGGGTATTTCTAGTTGAGGGTGCATTATCCCATGGCCAACCCAATTAAAGAACCCATATTGGAATAGTTGGTTCAATTCTTGTGGGTCAGTGTCAAAATGGATAGAAAATCTAGGCCTCCTATGGTCTCGATTCCAATTTCCCCTGCCTATGTTGCCTCTACTGAAAATGTTCATCCTGTAGCAACAGTTTGTCAATAATGAATCTCTTAATAAACCATACATGACACTCTGCTTACATGAATCAAAATTTGGCTCCAAAATTGACCCAAGATACTTGCAAATCCATCCATAACACATCATTCATTAATTGTCATGTGAACATGGAATGATAGGGTTCATGGGAAATAAGGAGGGAGTGTAATTAGTGAAAAAATGTAGAATGATAGGGTATCAATATATGAATATTGTTCAACAATTAACCAAACAATTAACTCTGTATAAAAATATCAAGGATATCATTCATCAACCCTTGCTATGTTATATTTCTTTTTCTTTCATACAGACTTTTTCTTTTAAAATTTATATCACAGAATAAAGATGAAATAAGTGAAAATGGGATCATGGAGGGGATGTAATTAGAGAAAAAATGGTAGAATGATAGGGAAACTTTACGAATATTGTTCAAGTGAAAAGAAATCAAACAGGCTACCTCTTATGCAATCAAAATTTATTTTTGCCCAGAATTTCGAAGTTTAAACAATATTCTATTTCCAAAAGAATACTCCAAACCGATGCCTTCTTTAACAAACTTGTTCGTTGGCCTCCGAATTATTTTACACAGTAATTTATTTGATATGCCCAGAATTTTTAACCACGGTAACTATTTTAACCATATAATCATTATATAACATAAATGATGAACAACATCATAATTGCTACAAGAATACAACAATAGTCCTTGAGCCACGATTTATATCATTAACCCCAGTAATAATCCTTTAAATCCAATAGGGTCACGCACAGTGCTCCCAAACAAACTCATATCCATCATTAATTTAACCATTGTTCAATGCGACTTCTTCTAATTTTATTATGGGCATTTTTACTCGATTCGAGCCTTAGACATTTCAAACACAAGTGCCTTTTCTTAACAATAAAAATAATGATTGAACCAAGAAAAATAACATTTGTTTTCAGGAACACAAGCTTCAACAATTGTAATTTTCAATGAATAGATGAAGACATACTTTTTTTCCAAAATTTCCAAGCAAGGAACCAACTAAACTCGTGCTCAAGTAACCGAGCAAGAATAGTGCTCTCATCAACTCAAACTAGATTAAGCAACACTTTCGATATAATGTGTAGGGTTTGAGAAATGTCAATGACAGTAAGGGTAGAGACAGTGGGGCAACCTAAATAGAGGGTTTGGCAGTTGAATAGCACAGACAACTCATTCCACAGATTCCTTTATTATAATTGATCATGGAAACAATAATTCACAACATTGTTATCGACTCCATGAGCATCAAATAACAGAATGTAACTTCCAAAGAACAATTGAAACCAAAACTTCCTTCAATATAGCATAACGAGTGACCAAATACAAACATGTGCCCAACCAAAATAGGACGAATAGTGCTCCATCAAAATCTGGGTAGCAATGTTCTCATATATGTATAACGTTCACCATGAAACATTGATTGTGAGGTCATAAGTAAGCAGGCCAATAACTGAGGGCTTTTCCAAGACAAGGCATGGGAGGTTTTGGTCATATTTCACTTAATCATCCACGGGGCCAAAATATGGCATGGGTATACTAACCACAGAGACCAGCAATATCAATCTATAGGTGGGGTATTCACAAAGCCTAGAGGTTAGGCTGACTGAGATAACCCATTTCAACAGGGAGGCCAAACCGGAATATAGAACCATAGGAAAGGCAGGCTCAAACATAATTTTTACTCATCAATTACGTGTGAACAATTACACACAGCAAGGACACCGCAACCAACTTTTTAATGCAAACAGTCTCAGAGAAACCACCACAAGAAACCAAATATGAAATCATAAATACATAGTTCCAAAAACATCATTACAGGTTGAGAATCACACAGACCACGAGCAACCAGAGCCAACATTTGATTTAAGGGCAGAGAAAATCTCATGGATGGAAAATTAATTAAACTCCATACCTATAAAATATTGCATGAGGAGAAAAACCAAGGTTGTATACTTCCTCCATGACCAGGCAAGGCGGAGCAACAACAACTAACAGAGAAAAAATGCAAGAATGACTAGGGTGGTGGGCTCGAGGGGAGTTTGAGTGATGTGTGTTTACTGCACGTCTCTTATTCCTTCAGATCCTCATCCATATCTTAGTACGAGCCAATCCCACTAGCCATCTCACCATAACACTACATTCAAAACCATTGATACAACCAAATATCCAAACTTTCCATATTACACTTTGCAAAGTGTGTGATAGTCCAAAGTGCACCACCCCTTGCCACTATCAAATTTTCTCATATGAAAACTTGCTAGGAACACAACCCAATTTGTAATTTAACCAAGGTGCATAACCATAGTAGCAAGGGTCAAGATCACCCAATATTTTCTATGGAAAATATACAATATCAACATTAAAACTAGAGTGTAATTATTTCATCCAAAAGGTAGCATAATCATATTTCATGAGAGATAATCAAAACCATGTTGTTCCTTGTTTTAATCACCCAACCACCACATATTACCATAACATTTTAACGATGATTTGAAGCAAATGAGTTGTAGAAATCCGTTTCACAACCAATACATAGGCAAACAAACTACAAGTTATGCTTATCAATCATAGTGCCATAAGTTAAACAAGGGGGTCCTACCTACTAGTATATTATTAATATAGTTAAATAATAAATCTTGGCAATCATTTGCGAGCATAGTATTCATCGTTGCGCTTTCAAGCATCAACACCTGCTAATATAGAAGTTGTAGGTTGGTTTCTAAAGACAGTGTTGAGTTGGTGCTCAGCTAAGGGGATCGGTGTCTCTTGCAGGTTGGTGCCCACAAACATTGTAACTGTAGGTTGGTGCCTACATGATAATGTAAAAGGAATATTTTGTGGTTTTCTCCCATTTGGGTTTCCACGTTAAATATATGTGTATTTTGGATTTTATGGTTGTGATTTTATCTTCAACTCCTATAGTTTCTATAGTAACACATTGGTAAATCTTGTAAGAAAAGAAAAAGAAGTCTTATACTAATTCACCTCCCCTTTCAATATAAATAAGTGTGCAAATAGTTGTATGCGGGATACCTTGAGAATAGAGTCCTAGCATCCCTATGGAAGACATAGTTAGTGTTGCACATAGACTTTCATCAAGAACCTAAGTCTTGTATCCATTCTAAAGATTAGGAATAGATAAGAACATAGATCCGTGTATAGGGTAGAGGACGAAGGCCTAGCAGTCTTTTTGAATGTAGAAGACTCTATACAAGACTAAAACATAGATAAGAAGTAAACTTCCGCGAAGGATCCATGTTGGTGAAGGGAGTGGGATATAATTCCTTATTTTACAGATCATAAGGTATCAGAGCAGTTGAATCCTTGATCATGATGCATCTTCCAAGACATTATAAACCTCAACATGGGTAAAGCAAGCAATGAAAATTTTGAAGATTAAGGGTTAGAAATGTTCAACTTCAAGAAGAAAACAAGCACTTGAAGGAGTAGGTCCAATTGTTCAACCAAAGGATGGAATAGATGGAGAATTGCCTTGATACCTATGCCAAATTATTTCCATTGCTAACAAATAAGTTTGAAGAATGCCAAAAATCCCTCACTATAGTTGTGACAGATTGGGACAAGCACAAAATTCAGCTTGTACACCTTGGTGAGAAGGTAATTTAGTTGGATAGTTGGCAAGAATATAGGCTCACTTAGATTATGGAACAACTGCAATAAGAGTTGGAAAAGAAGGTGGAGGATTTGGAAAATATCACGGTAACTGTCCAAGAGCACTAGGAAGCAAGGCCATTGGTATGGATTGGATCATTATATTATTTTTCATCTATCTCGATGCTTTCAAAGTGGAAATAATAGGAGGAATTAGATTGCAAGGACATTTTAGTGTCAGGTCTCAGTTGGGAAAATTGGGGTCTGGAACCTTTCAGGGCCATTTTGAGTCATTCAACGAAAATGTTTGGGGTTTCAGTGTTCATAATTTATTCCCACACACTTGACAGTTTTCTACACTCCAAGACCTTTCCAACGATGAAAATCATGCCTCAATTAGAGCTCGTATGTGAAAGTTATGCCTCTCGCAAGTTGACCTACCTTGTTGACCACCATGGTACGAGTGTATGCCATTTCATCCCCCCCTTACTCAAACATATGGGGCTTGCAACGTGTGGAATTTAGAGAAGATTCTAGAAGGTACATACCCTATCACTAATTCAGTGTTGAGGAAGTCAAAAGCATACCCCTAGATGGTTATCGGGATATGTTAAGTATTGGTTCACTAGGAGGAGAAGGGGTTCCACTCTTTAGCATTGTATTTGTTCCATTGTTGAGTAGAGAACCTAGGAGTGGTATTTTGAGAGAGTAAAAAAATAGGAGAGATTCTATAGCATCCATACAAACCACAGTTTCAAAGGAAACTCCATAGAGAGTGTCTCTTTATTTGTACTTGTATTGGAAGAAAAGAGAGCAAAGCAACCTCACCTAGATAGGTTTTCTTCTCTGTTGGGTTTCACAGGTTATGACTTGTGTTTATCTATGAATGGTGTGTGAGTTTTTGTTTCTATTCTCTATTTTTTTCATTTCATCTATTTCATGCATTTTAAGCAAAAAATTGATAATTAAAGAATCTAAGATCTAAAGTAAATTAACCTTCACGGTAAGTATTTCAATATTTTGTTAGATATGTTGTGAGGAACTATCCAGTGGAATATCCATGGTTGTTTACAAATCAGCCACAATCCATTTCCACTACCTTAGACAACACCATGACCGAGACTACTTTGGTAGGTTCACCTTCCATAGACATTTCTAAAAAACAACTTGGTGAATTTGAAAATAATACCAAAGGCATTGGTTCCAAAATCTTAAGGAAGATGGGATATGATGGACAAGGGCTAGACAAGAGAAGACAAAGAATCATAAGCCCCATTGGAGCCACATCGTGGATCAAGCATGAAGTTGAGGCTCTTATAAATGTCCCATGACTATGAATACCACTTTTGTGTAAGCTAAATACATGACAAAATTTTCTTGCTCATCAGAAGAAAGAGAAGCAACACATGAAGGTGGAAACCCACTACCACCTTATCCATATTGTGGTGGATTGAAGAAGGGAGGCAAGAGAAGAGCTTGAAAATCAACCTGCACCATCACTTAGAAGAAGTTTCAAACGAATCAAGCGAAGCAAGAAAGATAAGAAGACCAGGTGGTCTACCTCAAACAAGGCATCCCTTGTTTGTCATGCCTACAAGAGGAAAAGCCACAACATTGTCGATTGTTGGTACTGAGAGGCTTGTTCATTCTATGGGAAGAAATGCCATCTTGAGGCATCTTGTTGGGAGAAGCAATCCATATGCCACAAGCTTGAATGTTTTTAGAGGAAGAATGAGAAGAATTATTCTCCAATACAATAGAAAACTTAGAGGCACATGAAGAAAATGACTATCTCAACCAGTCCATACCACATAGCCAAGAACTTTTTCCACCACTATAATTTGAATGGTCATTGGGAAGAAAAGTGTTGGCAAATTAATCCAAAACTTCACCCCAAAAACCACACAGACAATAAAAAAGTGTGGAGAGTGAAGATTGAAGAAGATGAAGAGTTTCGTACATCTCCAATCCTTGGAGTAGGAACTGGCCAAGGAGTTATAGAATCAAAGGAGGTCAATGACACCAACAATATGGATAGTAGGTTAATTCCAAGGGTATCCACAATCCATTTCTTGTTTTCATTATTTCATATGAAGAGTCCCTTATTGAAGATGTGTTGTAGATTGATTCACAAAGGTCAATGATCTTGGGGGTGTTCTGGAGAACTCCATGGTGTGCTTGCAAGCATGTGCAAGCTCCGAAGAGTTTTTTCCATGTCAGGAAGAAACTAATCCTAGTAGATGAATTTGGACATACTTCCTCTTGTGGATTTTTGGCATAATGGAATAGCATGATGGGGTCACACTAAACACATACCAACATTCAACTTTCCCTCATTTACTACCAAGATGGGTAGTCTCCAATTCTAAGAGGAAGATGGGAATGAATGTTGAGTCCAGAGTTCGGATCTAGAGATTGATCATAGCTAAGAGTCATTGAGTAGACTTATGCATTGCAAGAACAAGCGATCCAAAAACTAGAGCTAGAGACATATCCAGGACCATAGCCAATAGCCAAATCCACGAGCTAGAACTAGAGTTGGAGATGTATCCAGGAGCCAAATTCAAAGCCACATTCCAGAGAAGAAGATAGAACACACAATGATTCTGATTGGTTTCCTTGAGCTTTTGGAGACCAAAAAGCCTCTCAATGGGGAGGTGTGATTTGAAATGGATCCAAACCAACAAATGAGTGTAAGAATCAATAATTACAATGCAATTCAACAATTAAGGAAGGTTAAACAAACATTGTGTTGGCCCTTGACAAAGTTTTGAGGATCCTTGATCATGTTTGACCTATTTTGGGACTTCGACAAGCTGTCAAAGGTGGAGTGCAAGTCGAAGCAGAGATCACAGGATCTCGGCCCCTTGTTTATGGATTTTTGGGTTTTGGGATTATGTAACGGGTATGGGGATGTCATCCCATGGGTTTACCCATGTTTAGGCCCTTTTTGTAATGTATAAATAGAATTCTAGGCAATGTAAGAAGGGAGAGAGGCTTGGTACCTAGCCAAAGTGTTGAGTGCAAATTGTAAATGCTTTGTGCATGTTATGTTGAGAACTTGCAGAGCTAAGTTCAAGTGACTGTAAGAGACTGTGTAAAGGATTTGTGTTGTAATCTAGATCGGGGAAGGAGGATCTCACGAAGTGCGCACATATATCCTATCCTATGCGAAGTAGGATCTTGTGGCTCTGTGCATGTAGAAGATTGACAAAAGACAATAAAATAGAATAAGAGTTGGTGGACGTAGCCCCGGGCTGGGGGTGAACCACGTATATCCTGTGTTATGGTTGCTTTGTGAATTATGGTTGTTTCATTGTTCATATGATTAATTCTTAGTTCACTGATGTATGCTTAGATGAATCTGATGTGATAAGCTTAGTGCTGAATAATATGAATGAATTCTAGATCTAACCTGTGTGAATGTGCTTAATGCTTGAATATACTATATCTAGATGAATAATGTGTTGATCTGTTGTTAGGGTTTACCTGCGTTGTAAATTAAGGTTGAATACTAATGATCTACAAATGATAAGTGCTATGTTAAGGTGTTACAATCACGTATTTGTGTCCTAGCTAAGGTTGCAAACACTGGAGTCCTGCAACCACCCTTGCCTCTACCTCGGGTGAGACTTCATCATCTTCGCAGGTGTTGCCGAAAGGGTCGGTAGTTAGGGTTTTTTTGGTGCACTGTTGAAGCGTTGAACTCTGGGTCTGCCCCTATGCCAACAAATGGTTCTGTTTCCAGGACCTAAAACTGTGTAAAGGATTTGTGTTGTAATCTAGCTCGGGGAAGGAGGATCTAGAAAATTGCGCACAGATCTCATGTCCTATGCAGAGTAGGATCTTGTGTCTCTATGCATGTAGAATATTGACATAAGACAATAAAAGAGAAGAAGATTTGGTGGACGTAGCCCCGGGTTGGGGGTGAACCACGTATATCCTGTGTTATGGTTTCTTTTTGCATTATGGTTGTTTCATTGTTCATATGATTAATGCTTAGTGCACTAATGTATTCTTAGATGAATCTGATGTGATAATATTAGTGTTGAATAATATAAATGAATGTTATATCTAACCTATGTGAATGTGCTTAGTGCTTGAATATACTAGATCTGGATGAATATTGCATTGATTTGTTGTTAGGGTTTACCTGCGTTGTAAATTAAGGTTGAATACTAATGATCTATAACTGCCAAGTGCTTTGTTAAGGTGTTACAATCACAGATATGTGTCCCAGCTAAGGTTGTAGACACTGGAGTCCTGCAACCACCCTTGCCTCTACCTCGGGTGAGACTTCATCTGCTTCGCAGGTGTTTCTGAAAGGGGCGGTAGTTAGGGTTTTGTTGGTGTGTTGTTGAAGCGTTGAACCCTGGATCTGCCCCTATGCCAACACATCGTAAAACAAAGAAAATGTGCAAGTTAAATGAGACAAATGTAGCAGGAAAAAAAGAATTAAATGAAAAGAAAAAAAATAGAATAGAAGAAGGTTGAGGTAGGGGAAATGAAGGGTCATGGATGTTGGCCTTCCCTTTAACCCCAAGTATCCCTATTTCTTCTTTCACCTTCTTTCTCAATGGGTCTTTTGTCCAAGAGAGGAATATGCATAGAAATCCATGAAATCAATGTAACCAAATATTCCCAGAATGAAGAAATGAGACCCCATTCAAAGTTGGTTTCCCATTTGGGTTTCCAAGGTAAAAATTGTGTCCATTGTGCCTTAAATAGTTTGGATATTTCTTTGTGTTTGTGAAAACAATATGTGTGAATTTATTGTGTTAAGATATAATTTCGATGCATGCTTCACTTTTGAGATAATGTATGGATTTCCATATGTTTTCATGTTGTGTGTAATGGAATTCTTGAGGAAAATGAAGAACTAACTATCATATTCATGTTAGCAACATTTATAAATCCCTTCCAATTCATTATATGTGAAATCTAGTAGCTCTATGATGCCCATCATTAGATTTACCCAGAGATGTGAGATATGGGGTTTCCATTAAGTGGTTGTTTCAATTTATTATCTTTGTTTCTAATTTTACCTCTAAATTATAGGTGTTCTTTGTTTACTGAGGTCGTTGGCATTGTCTCTTAGTCAAATTCATCTTGTTAGGTCGAATTCTAATTGCTTCAGATGTTTTCCCACTTGCCTGGGTCGTTTCCCAATTGATTAGATGAATTCATATTCCCTAGGTGTTGTATTTCATTGCCCGGACAAATTTACATTCCTCTTGGGCCAATTTCCCTTACTTTGACAACTTGAGCTAGGAGACTTCTCCATTATTTATATTGGTTTCATTGTAATAAATATATCATGATGTGTTTTGTGCCTAAGCGAAGAACAAGAACTATTGTAATGGAATTTCACTGAAACTTATAATTGCTTGGCTCTCATTGAGATACAATTTGGAGAGAAATCTTAGAGACTACTGGATCAATTCAATTCGAAGGCAAAAAGAAAGAAATCATGGGAGAAATGTATTGCATTGTGAAGAAAGAATAAAACGATATTATTCTATTTGGATTTACGCTAATTTTGGTGTTGGCATAATTTAACCTTTGTGCACCTGTCCCATTTTCATAGTGGCATTCATACCAACTGGTTGGGGTTTGATATTGATTGTTCAAGTGCTAAATCATTTCATGCAATCCTCTATAGTATAGGAGATGATGGTTGCGGTGGATTGGTTATATGAAATCACATTTGGCATCATTGTTATGATTCCCATGGCCATACTATCATGGTTACCTGATTTTTAGTCCATGTAGACTCATATATTATTTAATGAAACTTTCAACATCAAACTCTAGATATCTTGTATCCTTGCTAGAAAGAATTTTAATGCAAGACCCTAGTCTAGGTTATGTATGCCAAATATTATGCAACATACATGAACTCCATGGGTAAAGTGACAAGGTTGGTTTGTAGAATCATAGAATCCAAGCCCAAGTTTTGTTAATAGGGTCTATCTAATTTGGTTTATGAATTCAAAGTTATTGTATACTTTGTGTAGATTTTCCTGTGATGATTAGAATTAGTCAAACTCTATTCTTCAAGTTCAAGAGGACATTTTTTGTTAGTTCAGTCACTTCAAAAGTCAATAACACATTGACTACATTTTATTTTTTCTAAGTATGCTCTCATAGAAGACATTCTTGGTTGTAGAGGCTACAAACAAAGGCTTGGAGGACTTGCAAGATTTTTATAAACCTATTTTGAGTGCATTTGTCTTCCATTGTTGGCATTGGCCTAGGGAATTTTCCAAGCCTTGAAGACAACCAGTAGAGGCATTCATTTTTCCAGTTGATTCTCAACAACAGAGAAACAACTCAGAATCCTTTCGATGTTTTCAATCAATTACCTTTCTAACTAGGCAATAGTGTGTTTTATTGATTTTCATTGCTAGCTAGTTGTTGTGTGTAGGCTACATTGAGAACAGAGGCCTAGCAACCCTATGAAAGATAGAGATAGTGTTGCACACAAACTTTCATCAAGAACCTAAGTCTTGTAGACATTTTGAAGACTGGAAATAGAGAAGAAAAAAAATCCTTGTACAAGGCAGAGGATAGCGTACTAGTAGCCTTTCTAAAAGGCAGAACACTTTATACAAGATTGTGACAAAAACAACAAGTAAACTTATACAAAGGATTTGTGTTGGTGAAGCAAGTGGGTTATAAATCCATCATTTAAGGATCAATTGATGTTACCAAATTGAGTGCATACATAAACATTGAAAACCATAGCTGATCCAGATTTTATGAGCAGAACGAAATGAATAAAGATTATTAACAGGTGCTTAACGCAAAATAATAGAGATACAGTAAAATTGGTTTTCTATTCAATAATGAAATAAGCTGAAACTATAAAATGCAGCGGAAACAATCTTGTTGGAATGGTGGTGGCTTATCTCTGAGAAGAGATGTGACGGCAGCGCGCATTCGCAAGAAGAAAGTTACAATGAGGCTATGAAGGACTGTTTACAATAAGAAAGAATGAAAAAAACCCTATACATCCAAAAACCTAACCCTAGGAGATGAAGCGCCAAAAGTCATGTGGGCCTTGTTTGGGTAAGTTAGTACATCAACTTCCCGGGGTCATAACTTTTGCATACGATCTTTGTTTTAGGTGTGTGATAGCCCGTTGGAAAGGTATCATCAAGGAGATTCATTTTGGGGGCTCAATCATGCCTTTGGATATCATTGAGGATATTGATCCCGAAAAACCTTCATTTAGGCCCTCAAAATGGCCCTGGAAGTTAAAACTGCTAAAAATAGTAAATTGCCAAAATTGTCAAAAAATTATTCTGAGCTCATTGGAAAAGGTGGGTGGCCACCGATATCCATCTAGATCAATCCTCCCTTATTAGGAAGCAATGGTCTCCATTTTGTTGAGGTCCCCCATCAGATGAGGAAATTTCTATTGAATTTGGCACCAGGTGAGCCACTTGCCTTGGTGCAAGAGCTGCCCTACTTTGACGACTCGATAAAGTTGGATCCTTTGTTGTCGAGTGCCCTTGATCTGTCTATCCACAATCTGATCATTGGATGCCTATTGTATGTAGTTGGGGTTGAGCTCTGTTGGTGTCAATTGTTCTGCTACTTCTGAGGTGTCCAATAATGGTGGGAAATAAGGGCGAAGGAGATCCACATTGAACACTAGATACAGGCCAAGGAAAGAAGGAATGTTGAGCTCAAAAGAATTCTCCCCCATGGCCTTGGTGATAGTGTATGGCCCATAACAGAGTCGGTGAAGCTTATGATGGGGTCCTGTAAGGCATTCTTTCTGCAAGAGAAACCAAACTTTGTCGCCCATCTAAAACTTATGTGGCACCCGATGTTGATCATGGCGTTGTTTGTACTTGTCATTGGACTTATATAGGATATCCTGAACCTGTTGGTAGATATGTTGGATATGCTCAATGAATCAGGTGGCTTTGTCAGCTTCATTTGGAGCAGGAGATGAGTCGGTCGAGGTGACTGCAAGGGGAAGTGCAACATCTATGGGACACATTGGTTGGAATCTCAACCCCACTTGAAAGGGGATGTGGTCAGTTGAGCTATGCAGGGCTCGATTGTAGCTATGTTGGACATAGGGAAGGCTCTCATCCCATGTGCGAGGGTGCTTTGAATTATACATGCAAAGGATATGCACAATCATTCAATTTACAACCTCGGTTTGGCCATCTGTCTGGGGATGGAAGGTCGTGGATTTGGTGAGCTTGGTGTCCAGCAGTGACCAAAGGCTCGACCAGAATGTGTTGAGAAATCGACTATCCCAATCTGAGACAATGGTTTGTGGGATTCCAAAATGTACCCAGACTCGTTCAAAGAAGATCTTGGCAGTGGCCTTTGTTGTGATGCTCTTCTTGCAGGCAACAAGAATCGCCATCTTAGAAAAACAATCAAAAACCACAAAAACACAGTCATTTCCCCGCTTGGTGGATGAGAGTCCAGACATGTAGTCCATTGATATGGATTCCCATGGCCTGTCATGAGTAGGAAGAGGGGTGTACAGGCCCTGTTTCTTAGTGGTCAATTTGGAAATAGTGCAGGTAGTGCAGGACCTGATATACTTGCTGACCTCCTATCGAAGTTTCAGCTAGTAGAAATGTTTTTGTAGTATCACCATTATATTTTCAACGTCGAAGTGTCCTTCCACCGGACTGTAATGGGATTCCCAAATCAACTTCGCTTTCTCACTTGATGGAACACAAATATGGCCCAGACAACACAACAACCCATCCTGAAGATGGAAATTATCAACAACTTTGTTTGCACCCAACATTTGGTAGGTGGTGGTGAAGTTAGGGTCTATCTCATAGAGTTGGGGCCATCTAAATGTCTCATGGCCACAAGAGTCTAGCACCGTGGTGAGTGTCTCGACTAGCGGTCTACTGAGGCAATCAGCAACGTGATTGGTGCTTCCTATTTTATACTTGATGTTGAGGTGGAATTGTTGCAAGTATGTGGACCACTTTTGATGGTGATCATTCTGCAATTTTCCTTGTGTCTGCATGAAATGCAGTGGCTTATGATCAGTGTGGATGACTTTCTCCTTCCCAAGAATGTAATGTCTCCACTAGTGGCATGCTTGCATAATGGAGTACATTTCTTTTTCGTAATTAGGGTACTTACGGACAGTATCTGACAGTGTCTCACTATGATAGGCCACGGGGTGGCCATGCTCAGTGAGACTGGTGCCCACGGCATAGTCTAAATCATCTGTCTCGATCTCAAAGGGATGTTGCAGGTATGGTAGTGAAAGTATTGGGGCTGAGCACAAGTGTTGCTTCAAATCATCAAATGCTTGTCGTTGGGACCGGCCCCGCGCAAATTTCTCCTTACCACCACCCATGTTTATTTGGCCGAGGGCCCATGCAATATGAGATAATCCCAACACAAACCTGCAGTAGAAATTAGCAAGGCCCAAGAAGCTCTGAAGCTCGGTGATTTTTGTTGGCGCTGGCCAATCACGGATAACCTTCATCTTGGTTGGATCCACATGTACACCATGCTAATCAATGGTGTAGCCCAGGTAATGGACCCTGTCCATGTCGAAGGAGCATTTTTCCAAGTTGGCATATAGATTGTGTTGCCGCAGGGTGTGCAGAATCTGTTGAATATGCTGCAAATGCTCAGCCCAAGTCTTGTTGTAAATTAGAATGTCATCCAGATACACCACTACAAAAGTATTGGTGAATGGTTGCAAGATATTGTTCATCATCCTCATGAAAGTGGCTAGAGAATTTGTCAAACCAAAGGGCATGACCAACCATTCAAAAAGGCCTTCCTTTGACTTGAAGGTGGTCTTCCATAAATCTGTCTATTCTATCAGGACCTGGTGGTAGCCAGACTTCAGATAAATCTTACTGAAGTATTTGGCCCCCGTGAGTTGATCAAGGAGGTCATTGATTCATGGAATAGGGTACCGGTTCCTGACTATGATTTTATTTAGAGCCCAGTAATCAATACAGAATCGCTAGGTTCCATATTTCTTCTGTACCAACACGATTGGGCTCCTGCAAGGTGATGACCTGGGGTGGATGTGCCCCTTGTGGAGCAGTTCTTGGATCTATTGCTTGATCTCCTCATTCTCTAACAAAGAGAGACAATAGATTGGCCCATTGGGAAGCGGTACATCGTGGGTTAGATCAATGGGGTGCTTGACTTGACAGTGTAGAGATACCCCTGTAGGTGAGGAGAATATATCTGAGTATTCTTCCACGACCTTGTCTACTTGCTTCTGTTGTGTGGATAAGTCGGCCACAGAGACCCTGGATGTGGCTGTGATCTTTCGCTTATTCTGAGAGTGAATCACAAAGAAGACAAACTTCCCCATCTGAAAGATGACCTTCTTGCATTTCTTAGTAGAGATCAAGGAGATAGCACTAGGTGGGACTGCCTCGGGTATCCTATACAATTTCTTGTTCAAAGTAATAATAACACTATGAGGCCTAGACTCATATATAGCATGATGTTTCCATAAATAAGGTTGGCCCAAAATAACATCACAAACTTCGAGAGGAGAACCATCACACAATACCTCATCTTTGAAGGGATTGATGTCATATGATAGTCGGCACTGTTGGCTGGCACGGAGATCACTTCCTTAGCAGAGCCATCCAATGGTGTAGGGTTGTGGGTGTGATGTTGTTGGCAAGGCCAGCCACTTGATGACCTCTATTGAGATGAGGTTCTTCTGGATACCGTTATCAACGATGAAGTGCAGTGAGGTGCCTTTTACCCACATCTGTGAATGGAAGAGGCGTTCTCCTTCTTCTGGCTCGTCTGGTTCACCAGGCTGGAGCTTGGTGGTAGCAATGGTGGCACTGGGTTTCGTGTCAATGATTTGTCTTTCCCTTTCTAGTTCTAGCTCAGAGTCAAAATCCACATCTGATTCAGAGGCTTTCACTTCGGCCACCAGCGACTGCTTTGAACGGCAGTCAGCAGTGTTATGCCAAGGGCTCTTATGGAAGTCGCACCACTTCCTGGTATCTTTCTTTGTCTTTTTGGTGCCCTTCTTTACTTGCGGCTTGGACTAGTTGTCTTGATATTGTCCATATTTTCTCTGTCCTTTGTTCGGTGGGTTGGGGCTTCCCTTTCCTGGCTTTTGTTGTGAGGGGTTCCCAGGCCCAAATTGTCGTGTCTTTTGTTTAAGCTTCTGCTCGATTTTGACGGCATATCGGTAGGCCACGCCCAAGGATGAGATGTCCAGAAATTACATTTCAGTATAGATGTATCTATGTAGAGCATCGTGATACTTGAGCACTAGATGTCGCTCCAAATATTTGATACCCAACTTGGTGCGCGAGGTATGGAATATATTTGTGAAATCTGGCACTGCTTGGTCTCTTTCTTGCCGCAGTGTGGTCCATTTGGTATACAGGTCGTCATAACTTTCGACGAGGTAGTATTGTTCCTTAATAGCATCCCTGAAGGATTCCCATGTGGYCGTGACTGAAAATAATGAGGTTTCCTCTRTTTCCTTTTSCTCACAAAAATTTTCCCACCAATCTTTGACATGGGGAACGGCTTTRAAGGAGCGCAAAAGTAATCTTTTCTCTATTCGAAAAKTTATGGACAGAAAAATACCCTTCTAKTAGATTCAACCACTTGTCTACAACATTTGYGTCTATCTGACCTTAAAATATAGGAATATCAAAGTTTATTTGTACCTTGAAGGGGGCGGCACCTCTGTTTGAAGAAGATGTGTCRCCTRTTGGTAGCCGCCGAAGGATTTGCGTGAAACTATCCATCATCTCATTCCTCTGTTGCGTGAGGGATTACTCAATCAATAGYTTGAAAGGATCTCCTATCCCATCATATTTATTTTCTCCTTCCATGGGAGGTCTCTTGGGCGTGCSAGAGATTTTTTCCTCAAGAGAAACAAGCTCGAGACCCAACTCTTTGTACTCCAACCTCRTTGGAGACATGCATTAAGATGACAAGGAGAAGACCGCTCTGATACCACTGATCTAGATTTTATGATCARAATGAAATGAATAAATATTATTAACAGGTTCTTAACACAAAATAACAGAGATAAAGTAAAACTGGTTTTCTATTCAATAACGAAATAATCTGAAACTGTAAAATGCAGTGGAAACAAGCTTGCTGGAATGGTGGCGGCTTATCTCTGAGAAGAGATGTGAAAACAGTGCGCATTCACAAGAAGAAAGTTACAATGAGGCTCTGAAGGCCTTTTTACAATAAGCAAGAATGTCAAAAACCCTAGACATCCAAAAACCTAACCCTAGGAGATGAAGCGCCAAAAGTCATGTGGGCCCTGTTTGGGTAAGTGAGTACATCAACTTCTCGGGGTCGTAACTTTTGCATACGATCTCCATTTTAGGCGTGTGATAGCATGTTGGAAAGGTATCATCAAGGAGGTTCATTTTGGGGGTGAAATCATGCATTTATCTATCATTGATGAGATCTATACCGAAAAACCTTCATTTAGGCCCTCAAAATGGCCCCAAAAGTTAAAACTGCTAAAAATAGTAAATTGTCAAAATTGTCAGAAAAATTGTTTTGAGCCAGTTGGAAAAGGTGGGTGGCCATCGATATCCATCTGGATCAATAGCATGCACATATTTCAAGATGAAATACTCAATCTCTTCGATGAAATTACAAGTGTGTTGATGAATATTCAAGTTGCATGAGCCCTACTAGTGGATCCATCAAATTTCCCCAACAAAGAATTGACCATCGTTGAACAACTGAAAAAGGTCATACAAAGCATAGAATCGAGGAAGCTCCTTGCCAACAAGATCCTAGAAGTTAAGGAAACAATCCTTGAAATTTGCAATATTCCCAACGAAGCAAGCCAAGAGATTTGTTTGGTGTGTACCTAAACTCAAATTTTTTATGCAAATAAAAACTATGTGCATAATTAACTTACTTTCTTTCATAGGTGTTTATGGTATTATATTTCACTCCTTCAAGTTAATGAAGCAATCCTTGAATGTTGCATAGTATTCCCAATGGAGCAAGTCAAGATATTTGTTTGGTGTGTAGTATGTACCTAAACTCGACATTTTTTATGCAAATGAAAAACATGTGCTTAGTGAACTTACTTTTTGTTGGAAACCCAACTAGCATCTTGTGTCTCATTGAGTTTTGAAATACAAAATTGTTTCTTATGCTCACTCCCTAGTATGTTTATACATGTCATATATTTTTTGTTTCTTGTGTATGAAGGTAGGAGTATTATTGTTAATCAATCTTGTTTGGATTTATACTCTTTTTTGCGATTGTGTCGTGTCATTTATTGATCGTGTTCTCTATATTCAATTTCATGACTGTAAAGCATGAAATTGAAGTCTCTTTTTCATACAGATCATTGACTGAATTCTTGTGGTAATTCCCCTTTGCATTGAGTTAAAGGTGATTGTTCATTTTCTTTAATTAAAGGGCTAAATTAAAAGGCCATGGACTATGTTTTTATTAGAAACCATTTGAGTTATGTTCAAAACACAAAAAACTAAACATGACTCATGACCTAAAGAAAAAAAACTAAACCCGATATGAAATATGTGAGATTGATTCAATTAAATCAATCCTAAAACTATAACCTGGTTAAAAACCATGGTTAAACATGTTTCTATTAAAATCTCCCCTCTCCTAATAACCTAAATATGACTCCCAACACCTTCCACTATCATATCACATTATGTCATTAAGTAATGCTCACTTAATGGAATGATTGATCGGTTGTCATATGAATTATTACCCTACAAATGTATTGATGTCCTCAACTTTGGGTTAGTTATTCGTAGCAAGTAGCGAGGGTTACATCAGTTTAGTGGCTTTGAACTATTTTTCCTCTAGTTTCTCAGAGATAATCAAAACTCAGAGTGGGGAATAATGGTAGCACCTCCCCATTTCCCTAAATGTAAATTTATCATGAGGTATGTGAGATCGGTCTCTTCAATTATTTATGGGTTTGGCTTATTGCAAGCACAGGGTTCTCCTCTTGATGAACATTGTTTTTTTTTCCTTCTGGTTCACCGGCTACAAGCTCATGGCCCCCGTAGTTAGTATTAAGTTGAATGGATCACAAACCTTGTTGTCCCATGACGAAATTATGGATATCCTGGTTCAATTCGATTGGGTGAATTTTATACAATCATTCAATGGATTTAACCTAGAGGTTTCCAGGAATTTCGCCAAGACGTTTGATGGAACCAAAGCCAAAATAGGAGATATTCAGTTACAAGTTACCAAAGAATCCATAGCTAAGGTGACCATTTTGTCTCAGGAGGGTGACCAGTGTTTTAAGAACATGAAAGTAACCGTCATTTTGTGCACTCTTTGTTGGTGTCTAAGAAATCGCACTACCAGGTAAAAGGTATGCCAATAGAAATGTTTAAAACATGTTGGCATAGTTTATTATTGATCATAAATCAATTTATCACTTGTGAAGGATGCTACAGGTTAGTGTTCCTATTTCACATACGTCTGTTAATGGTTTTTCAAGGATTTAGTTTGAACTTTCCCTTTTACTTGCTTAAAAGCCTACGAAAAATGTCAAATTTTTACCAAAGGTCGAACCCCAATCCTGACTCTAGTTTATTTCACCATGGTTTAATTCGTATATTGTTGATTTCAATTTGGCTATCATAGGGGACACCTGGAAAGGTTTTATAGTAAGGAATGGATTCTTACTTCCGCAAATTGATCCCATCAACAACTTAACACAGGTTGCTAAAGAACCCGTTTCTCCAAAACATTCGTCTCATTCGCTCTGTGATTTTAGAATCGAAGCTCAAATCCAAAATGACTATCATTTAGCCCGGTGATCAAATCGAGGTTGTTTCTATGACCAAAATGGCATCCAAAAAACATGAATTTATGTCGAAGAAACCCTTAGAATAGGTCCTTAGTCATTTGAGAAATGAGTCGTTAAATGTTCTTGGTCATTCACATCCTTCGACGCTAGCGGTTAACGGAAAATTTAAAGGGCAAGGAAAAAAAATTAGGAAAGAGGTTTGTGATGTTGATTTTAAAAACAAAAGTGGTCAGATCCTGTCAAGAATGATAAGGAATAAACATAAACATAGGGATGATCATGTTCCAACAATTGTAATAGAATATTTAAACTTGATCAACAGTGTAAGACCAGACTCAAAAAGGTATAGTCATCCACGGTATGATTTTGTTTCAAATTACCTTCGTTCCTTCAAAATGGTGAGGGATTCGTAGGAATCCAGACCGATTTAAAGGAAATGGCGGCACAGGAAAAGACCCCAGACTCAAACTACCGACAACCGCTCCCAAATTTGGAACCCGTATGTTGTGTAATTGTTTAGCATGGATTTAGAGATACTACACAAACATCCCATACTTGCATATCCGTCTTAACCAGATGTTGGTGCAAAATAGAAATATTGAAAAGAAAATCGGGATTTGAGAACTGAATTGCAACAAACTCTTCCTCGGGCAAATAAAAGATTCAGAAAATATGGGGATATCATCATTAAGAATTCAACTAATATCAATGTTGTTATGAGTTCAGAGATGTACGAGTCTTCTTTTTTGAATGTCTAATTTGGTAAATAAATTTGTGGTTTATTTTCATCTTTGATTGACTTGTTAAAGCATAAGTTGTTACATTGTTTTTAGACTAGATACAGAATCAAAGATTTTATAGCTTGTCTTAAACTAGTTTATGAGATTTATTTTTTCTAGGTCTCAAGAAAGAACGTAAAAAATGTCCTATACATTGCTGGCTTATTGGAGGATCATGAAGTATTTCTGATTTTAAAATAGTTTTTGTTTCAAACAATGAAGAAAGTATTTTTGAAAATTGTTATAACAAACTTTTTCTAAGTTGTTATAAACTCAAGTTAGGATTGATTTTTAATATACTCTATTTTGGAAGATCAATCCCTATCCTGTGGGTTTGGGAAGTAGATCAGTGTAGTTTTTAAATACTCTGTTAACTTTTGATATCAAAGAGGAAAAAATTTTGGGAAATGGACTCCTCAATATTTTAATGAAGAATATAGAATCATGCTTTAATTAAGGCTTTCATCCTGTGGATTAAAGAATTCGGTTTGCATTATGATATATTGATATTATTATTCATGTTCTCCAAGGTAATCAATTATGGATTGAATTAAATTAGCTTTTATCTGTTTCATCAATTCATGATTAATTATTATCATATCTATTTTAATTCTTTCAAACTTTCAGCAGTCCATTATTCAAAATTGTATAGTTTTAGGGGATTGTATTATCTTGATGTAAATATCGATATGTATTGAGTTAATTCATATATTTTGAGTTTGCACAGATCCATTTGTTCCACAGAAATTTATTTTGTTGATTAAGG